>CANXYC010659143.1:0-10024 GCA_948193065.1 Aleurites moluccanus | reverse complement strand
TAAAGAAAACAACAAGAAATGTGAGGGACATGGTGTGGCCGAAATGGATGCAGCAATGGTGAGGTTTTTGGGCTGAAATTTTCCCAGGAAGAAGATGACAAATTGCCATATATAAAAGGTATGATCCAATGATTTAAGTTTCATGGTAATTTTGATAAATCCTAGTCATCCAACCATCCATTCTTCTTACTTTAATCCTATTGGTTCATCCAAAGTCAACTTAGATAGGATACATATACTTTTGATACACCAAATTACAAACCAAAGGCAATAATCCCATACTTTGAGCTTAGAATAGCAAATTTGCAACCTACTCATCTAACCATCCAATTTAAAGTCATTTCATCCAACGGCTCAATTTAATCAAGCCTAAACTAATACCATAAGGTTGCACACACTCAATAACTCCATATTATAAAGGAAATGACCAAATTGCCCTTAGTTCAACCGAAACACCGAAATCGCGCAACGTGCCGATAATAATTTTTCGATCAGGATTATTTCTTAAACTAATGCTCAAATAATTAAAATATGGCCATTTTCAAGTCTTTAAATTATTTTCTCCTTTCAAATATGATATAAAATCCATTAAAATCCGATGGGGTGAAAAATGACCATTTTGCCCCTAGTTCACTAAAAACTCAAAATTTCCCGATTAATGCCTAACAGCCTCTAAACCACTTCTATGCCTAAAACTAATTCAAATAACATGCATAACTATTAATTTCATGCATAAACATACATCATTAACAATACAAAAAGAAAGAAAAAATTTACTCCTCTATTGCCCCTCTAATAGTTTGGGTTAGCTTTAACTGAGGTGTTACAATATATTCAATTAAATTTGTTTAGGTGGCAAAAGTTTTTGAACATGACTTGTTCCATGCCAATGGAAATTGAAAATGGGTGTAATGCCAATGGGTGAAATTTACGGGTTTAGGAGGACTGCTATATATATTTTACACAGCAGTCTCTCATGTGCCCATTTTAGCTATTTAAAATTTTTTATAAAATTTTAAAAAAATTATATTTTGATAGTATTTGATTTAATGAATCTATTGATATATTTTTTATGCTAAATAAAAATCATTTGGACGGCTAAAAATGTATTAGAAATGCGTTAAATTTAGACCGTTAAATATAATACATAAAATTTTTAATGTATTTTTTCCTATTCAAATAATATTATCAAAATATAATTTTTTAAAATTTTTTTTAATTTTTTTTAAATAGTTAAAATGAGACACATGAAGAACTGCTGTGAAAAAATACACAGCTCAATCCGAAATTCACCCAATCAAACATTAAACAAACTAGCCGTTGCCCAAAATTTGAGAGAGAAAAAAGAGGAGTCGAATGGTTATAGGTCTTCATCAAAGTTATCTTACAACTCACAAGGGGAGAGGAGGGAATGAAGTACAGCCTATAATATCTCCTCTGCAACTATCACTAATTTAAAACCTTGAATTACAATAATCATACACTATTTTTCACTTCTTAATAATTAGAAAAAAGTGTTGTTAAACACATCCTGTTAGCATGGAAACGTTCCCCATCATTGCAGTTTTTCATTTCCACTTAGAACACAAGCTCAAGTTCCAAAGCAAACCAATTTACTACCATGGGGCACTGACCGCTTCCTGAAACATATGTTCGTGCCTTTCAGCATTCAACTTCAAAGCCTCTATCTCAGCATCAAGCCTTTCCCTTTTGTCTTTCAATTTTGTTAATTTTGATTCAAGACTTCTCATTTCCTCATCTATGCGAGCTTGTTCTAGTCTAACTTCTCTACACTCTGACTCCACTGCCTCTTCTGATTCCATAGCAAGGCTCATTAGTCGGTTCAACCGAGTACGCAAGAACCCTACATTCATGCCCAACAGCTCAAACCCTTTCAAAGTCTTGTCCCAGACTGCAAAATCTGCATAAGAGCTGGAAAGCATAGATGCTCTAATGGCCTCTGAAATGTTAACAATTCCAATTATTATTTCAGCAGCCAATTTATAATTAATACTCTTGAGAAGATTGTCATGCAGAAATGAGCTTTGGGAGCAACATAGCTCATAGTATTTTGTCCTATGGTGATCAGAGAGCTCAGAGTCTACAGCCAAACCATTGACAAGAATGCTGAAACTCTCGATGCTATCTATATCCTTAAAGTCAACAACAGATCCTGAAGATGTGGTAACTTCCAAAGTTTTGGAGTCATGATCCTCAGTATCATTCTCGGACTGATTTGCTACCTGCCCTTCATTCAAAATCATCAGGCTTTTCTCCTGGTTATTCTCCTGCACAAGGCCTCCTGGAGGAAGGTCCAAATGTTTTGCCTTTTTATGGCTGTCTGTGTCTTTCTCGGCTTGACCTTGTATGTCAGGCAAAGAAAATGAAGAGACTAGATTCAGTAACTTCAAGGGATCATTTACAAATTGTAAAGCAACAAAGGAGAGAATACATACCAGAGTTGATTTGTTCTTCAGAAGCATTCACTTTTAAAATGTCAACCTCCCCATATGCTTTGGCGGAAACAGTTCCTCTCACTATGTACACCTACAAGAATGGTACAAAAGATGACTATGACAGTAGAAAACCTATAGAAATAACCAATTAATAATCACTTCTTGGAGCACCATAATTTGAAAAATAGACCTAACAATCCACAAACAAAAGGAAGCCAACATAGCCCATATCTCAGCCAAGGATCAGATTTAGATTTATAATTGTTTTTGTGTGCATAATATGATGGATTTTTTGCTTCCATTTTCCATGAAATGAGCAATGTCTCTATTTTGTACAAACATCTCTCCACTTTCCTGTGAGTACAGTGGTGCCTGTGTGAGTGCATACATATAGAATAAAGGATCTGCTATCAGCCCTCCATGAATTAAATAAGACAAATTGAAAGTTGAAACTAAAATTTGGTGCACAAATTCTGAGAATTCAAAAGTGGAAACAACTTTTAGGACTTGGTAATCACATCTCAGTCAACTCTTAATAAGAACAACAGAATTTACTCATCCAATCGAGCCAGTCTTTGATTCTCTCTAAGTACCCAGTTTGATGAACCAAACTTCCCCAGGAATTCCTCCCGTTACTGCACTCACAAACTACAGGATACATTCCATTATCTAAAAGAGCTTCAATTGTCATTTTTTCTCTAGGTTCATAATGCAATGAATAGCCTCTAATAGATAAGTTTGCATTGGAAAGACATAATTTTAGGTTTCAAAAGTACAAACGAGGAAAGCAGGGAAAGAAGAGGGTGGTTGTTTTTTAACCTGTTAGAATGGGAGGGTGGTTGTTTCTTATCCGTTAGAATGGTTCTTCCTGGTTATTTTATTTCTCGAAGACTCACTAGAACAATTAGCAGTTAAAAAATAAAAATAAAAGGAATATAATGATAGCAGCAAATGGTACCTTAAACCTTAAAGGTTTGAGTAAATGGAAAATGAGGACATCACCCTCATGCAAGCTGTGCGAGGAGCAGAATGCTTTCCATCCACCACTCAGTGCTGTCCGTTCTGCAATATAATTTACTATGTATTCTTCTCCATTTTCAGTTTCCATGAAAACAGTTGTATCATGCTTTGGCAAGTGCAATTTGCAGAATCGCATAGGAAGATGCTGTCATCAAAGAAGTTGAACATATAATGTTGTCTAAACATGATATAGCATCTGTTCTCAAATTTAGGACAGAAATTCAGGTTTACCATCCAAAATCCCACAGTTACATTTGACCGAACCAAAGCCTTTGCAAAGCTTGGAAATGAAGCATCTAAACTTGCTTGAATCTCTTCTGCTCGCTCCATAGCAGAAGGCCTAGATTCAGAGTTATTGTAGAAGTCATTGACCACAGCTCTCTTTTGTTTGTAGCTTTAAGAACATATGAAGAATAGGAATCAGTACAAGAAGATGATAAGATTCTTGGTTCTTATCAATTGAATATAACATTGAAACACTTAAATAAGATCTCTGACCTTGTAGACTTGCTCAATTTATCATATAACACCTGCTCAAAAAATCAAAGAGGTTTTCTTTTTCCAATTAAATTCATCATTCAAATATATATTTAATATCACCAAATCATTGAAGCAGAAAAAAAAAAAGAGCAATCAAGAGTCTAAAAGATAATTTTTGCACCAATTAACTTTGAACATGAGCTCAACAAGGTGTTTATGAATACAACAATGAAACATAAACTGAGCGCAATAGGGCATCATTCCAGTAGTTTTTGAATCCCTATATCAATGACAAAGATTACATTAATTGAAAATTAAATTGGGTGTTCTTTTCTGCCCTGAAGAGAAACATATACAAAAGAAAGAAACATATAGTCTCTACTTATGTCCAGCATTGAAAACTTGAAGTGGGATGCTAAGCACGGTTGCAACTAACAACACTATAGGCATTGTAGTCAATCATGTTTCAGGCTAGATGAGTTGTGCAGTCACAACCAAAAACTCTCATTTCAATGATAGGTTCATTGTATTGGGTTTACATAAGATATGGACAACGTAGAGCAGATATAGGAATAAAAAAAATGTTAAAACAAAAGCTATCTAGAATAAGAAACTAAGAATTGGAACTGAAATAAAAGAGGCCCCTAAAAAAGGGCTAATAATAGCTAGAGTAGATTGTGAGTGCTCTTCCAGATGAGAATATAGGTACCTGCTACTAGAGTTAAGGGTAATCCAGACTCTAGGTTTGGTAGCAATAAGTCAGCAAAAAGATTAAAATGGATTTCAGGTTCAAAGTAAGCTTAAAAGTGTTTCCTTTCTGGATGGCTAATTGCTATGGAAGTGAATGTTATTGCTAGGTCGGGCTTTAGCTTTTTGGCATTTTCCATTTTACAAAAGGGTTCAACTAATCCCAGTTTGAAAAGCAAAATTGATTAAAACCCTGAAATCAGCAAAACAATGACAAATTTTGCACCAGAGTTTATTTAAATCAAAAAACATAAACCATTTAGCTAACAAACAAGAACAAAACAAGGATTTAAGTGAAGGGTATTCTCAAATTAATGAAAAGATTGAAACTTTCCAAAAATATAAGATATAAGGAAAAGAATAAAAAAAAGCTGGTTCTCACAAGTTCATTGCCGGAGTTAGGTTGTGGAGAATCGTCATGGATCTGGGTGGGCTTTGTCTTGGTCCCTTGTGATTTCCTTCTCCTAACCTGAAAATGAAGGGAAAAAAACAGATTTGCAGAGATAAATAAGCATATAATAATAAAAAAGACATGCAAAGAGAGAAAGAGAGAGAGAGACCCTGGGATAGGAATAAATGGTGATTTGCCTAGACTGAGGAGAAGAAGGAGGAGCGGTTTTTTCATAATCGGCATCCATGAAAGTAAAATTACAGCTCTGTTTCTCTCTATCTTTATCTTCTCCTCTTCTTCCGAGGTTTTACCTCAGCTCAGGTTTTCTATCCTTCAGATTCCTGTCTTTGATAACGTTGGTGATGTAAAATTGGGTTAAAGCCAAGAGCAGGGCAGGACAGGGCAGAAGAGAGTCCACTTTGTGTTAGAAAATAAATCTTGTTGTCAGAATTTCTTTTAACTGTATTTATTTTCCACCAGAAAAAAAAGTAACTGTTTGCTTATTTTTAATTTTAATTCAATTCTTTTTTATTTTCCAAAGGGAAAAAATTATATTATAGGATTAATTAAGTAGGATGTATAAAATAAATAAGAAATTTTATGTAATTCAGCCACAAACTTTAAAATGTCAATTTTTAGCATGAATTTTTGAATTTATTGCACCAGTTTAAATGTAGGTAAAAATCTACTTGGATTTGTTAATATGTCAAGCTAATATTATTAAAAAAAAAAAAGAAAAAGAAAAATCCTCTTAAATTTCTCTTTAAATGACTTTTTTTATATGGAAAAAATAAATTTCAATCTATCTTTTTCCCTATTCTCAAACTTTCAACTAGTGACCTTAACAATTGATAAAGTTTTATATGAACAAAAATAAAATCTCAATCTTGTCTTTTTCGTTATTTTTCGAACTTTCAATTAACAACTTGAACATTCAATATATCTTACTCACCAGTATTATTACTCACCCATCATAAAAATAAAAATAAAATATTATGAAAAATAAAACATTTAATAATCTGAATTTAACAAATTTTCAAATCCTATTTTTATAAAAAAAATATATTTATTTTTTATTTTCAACTATATATATATATATATATATATATATATATTTGATATAAATTATATTGTAAATATTTTAGGAAAATAGTCAATCAATTATCTATGTTAAAATACATATGTATAATTGTAACACCCAGAACTTTCAAACCTCTATTACCCCTAAGTTAAGCAAAATTAAGGTCTCCTTAGGCTAATAGCATCAAAATTTACATACTTATATATGTCTTCATATATGTTTTTTATATATTGTCTAAGTTAGTTCATAATTCATGATACATGTTTGAATTGTTGAGTTAGAGTATACTTTGAAACTAAAATGCTTAAGAGTAATTGAAGCTAAAAAATTAATTTGTTGGTTGAGATTTAATGCGACCTATAGGTATTAATTATGAAACCTAAGACTTGTTATGATGAATATTTTAAGTTTATGATATAGATTCTCATGTATGAAAGATGTATAAATTTAGAATGAATCTTATAATTTTTAAATTATGTGTTTAGAGACTTGGAAATTGATTTGGAGTTGAATGAATATGAGTTAAGTAACAAATTCCTTAGGAAGGAAGCTTTTCTATTGGTAACAAGTGTGAAGCTCCAGTAATATAATAAGGTTTGATTAGTGAGAGATATATTTGATTGAGGTATAACTGTATAATTTTTTAATGGATTGTGATAATTGTATGTGTTTTGGCAATTTGGATTTGCCTCTGTATCACTATATGATATTGAATTATAGTCAATAATTATTATGAGTGCTCCCATTAGAGAGATGCTAGTACTGTTTCATTGTATATAGGAAAATGGCCCATGGTGGGGTGTATACTACCACTGCAATAGGTTAATTCAATTTTAGTATGATTCTAGCATCAATTTTTATACTCTAGCACATCTATAGAAGTCATGACAGATATGACTCTAGTATAAATATATAATGATAAGTATAAAAGTAAGTTGGGAACGATGAAGGAATAAAATTTAGAGTATATGTAATGACTAATAATGATAAAGGAATGGATAATGTGCATAATCATTTGAGATTTTATAGAGACTAGGAAGGATTTGATTGGAGATCATGAGTTATTGATATATATGATGCAAGAATGGTTTATAGTGGAAATTTAAGATGAATCGATCGAAAGATTATATATGTTCAGAGATTTATGATATTAAAGAAAATAGAGTCCTTGGTTGAAATGGAATAAGTTATCGTTATGTAGAGATATGATTTTAGAATTGATTATTAAGATCATCAAGAGTTACTAATTGATTATCTAAGGAAAATATTTATGGATAATTGGAAAAATGGAAGTTATAATTTTGTTATTGACAATATTTTCAGACCCATTCTAGTCAAAGAACTAATAAAGGTAGAGGGTCAGGGGGTTAGAAATTTAATCAGGATCAAATCGATTAAATCGGTATAAAATCCGAATTAATTAAATTAATATTAATATGACTAAATTAGAGTTAAGAATCTATGTTTAAATAATATTTAATTATCCTAATTGAAAATTGAATAAATTTGAACTAAAAAAAAAACCCCTAGATAGCATGCTTAGTCTTCTTTTGTATGGAATTTATATTTCTTTTTAAGCTATTATTTTGTTGTCTTTCTTTATTTTAAAAATCATTTTGATTGAATTTGAAACACTTAAACTTATTAGGAATAGTTTTTGGATTATTTAGGGTGAAAAAGAATCGAAAAATCCCCAAAAAAGATGCAAAAAAGATTTGAAATTGAGTAGGAAGCTATTGTGATGTCTGAAGGGTCATATGGCCCTTGGCAAGAGCTACACAACTCTTCCTTATCCCGTGCAGGACTGAACGAGCCAATCAATCCTAAATATACCATGGAGGCATTTTCTTGTGCCACAAAGATACTTTCTTGTCTTCTTTGTCTTGCTTCATGATTTTTATGTTCATTGATACTTTTAATTATATGTAAATATCTGTATGCCATGAATAGATGCATAAAATCTAGGTTGTATGACTATATGATGATTTTTATTGATTTAGAAGCATGCTAGGATTAAAAGTGCCAAAGTTAAACCTAATTTTGCATGTTTGTTGCTATAATGCCTATATTAGGTTCTAAATATGACAATATGTCATGATTGAATGTATGGTAAAATGACTTTAAAATGAACATGATACCATAAATAAATAATTTGAACATGAACTTAAAATGCATTAGGCATGATTGATTGAATACAAACTTTATTGCCATACAATATAAAGTGTTTTTTGTAGGTTAGCATGTCATGATTAGGTTAGTTGTTAAAGGTGGTTTACCTTGAGAATGATGTAGTGTATGTATTATTATTTTGATCAATTTTGATAATTTGTATATAAATCAAATAGTTAAAGTGTCATACTTATATGCTTTGCATCATGCATACAGTAAACATGATTTTTGATATGATTAGAAGGAAGCATGATTATCTTGCAAAGTATATTGTACATGTATTTAGGGTTGTATGAGCTAACCATATAGGTATGAAGTAAATAAAATGAATGGTATGATTAACATGAGATCCAAGCATAAAAGATAAATGGGTCTAAAATGCATTAAGACCCAAAAAGGTGAAGGTACACATGTTTCATTTAATACATTAAATTGAGTAATTCAATTTTCTTTTTGATACTTCTTTACTTTAAGATGTTGGATGAATGAATGAATGTGTCACGTCCCAGATTTGGGACATGACGGTCATAAAAATGTAAGAATAGTCTATGACATCCAACACCCATAAAACCCTTAATACATCTCTTTTCTTTATCCTGCTATACCAACCTTTTTATCCATTACTATTCATTCATTCATATTCTCATTCAAATTAAGTCTAATATCATATATATGTCCCAATTTCGGAACATGACTGTCCTAAGATGCAGGAGATGCTAGAGGCGACCGGCATCTGTAGAACCCATCATCACATCTATCAATCACATACTATGCATATCAAACTATAACCATATAATCACATAGACACTATTCATTCTGTTACTCTGTCATTCATTCTGTATCTTTCTGTAAGTACCATAATTATATACACATTACATATATTCTCTAAAATATGCCATACATATATATATACAATATGTCTATACCATTATACAATACCCATGGAGCATCTAATACACATATATAAAGATACAGTGTTTAATTAATTACACTGTCAATATTATACTGCCTCAGAAGACAAAAGTCAGGAATCTGCCTCTACTCTGCACCTGGAAAGGGAAACATTGAGAGGGCGAGTAATGATTACTCAGTGAATCTAATATGCATCGACTAATATCAATGACTTGGATATCAATAGCAATAAGCAAATATTTAATGAATAAAAATCTGCTCAACAATATCAGAATACAGTATATGTGTCACGATCCACTTTTGGGCCGCGACGGTCCTAAGGCACGGGTAGACTTAAGGTCACCGGAAACTCATAGAACCCATTAACAATCCAATAATTAATCATTCAATCAATATTATCTCATTTATCAATGCTTAAATTCCATTTATTACTTATAGATTTTACAGAAAATTTGTCAGAGTTTCCTTTGTAATTTTAGTGTTATTCCCGATAAAAAATCGGGTCTTAAAAAATTACACAGCTTGTACTAAAATTATTTTACACTTCCAATAATTTGCAAATCTTATACCCTCAACTTCACAGTTCAACAGTCATACATAGCACATCTAAATCTTTTTCAAATCATATAAATTTCATTTTATCATTTACCTCTATCACTGTCTTTATCACTTTATTATCATTGACATTTTCAATCATTATGCATTACACATTACATTTTGAATGTCACTGTAACATTAAATATTTCACTGTTCATACATCATTATAAT
>CANXYC010658997.1:0-29459 GCA_948193065.1 Aleurites moluccanus | reverse complement strand
AGGATATGCCTCAAATAGTAAGGCTTATAGACTTCTTAATTTGGAGTCTAATGTCATAATAGAATCTCGAGATGTAGAATTCTTTGAAAACTTATTGGCTACAAGAGATAATGTCCATTCTTTAATTAATGAAAATACATCACACAAGATTGGTGAGCAATCTAATGTTCCTTTGATTGGAAAGAAATCAAATTCACAAGAGGTTGGTGAGCAATCTATTGAATTAAGGAGAAGCACTCATGTACGAAAAGTAAAAACATTAGGACCAGATGAGATTGATTCTCAAAGTATTTCTTTTTACCTTGTAGAATGAATAACTGAGAAAGTATTAAGAACTCTTCCTCTTGAACTTCAAGTGGAAGATGATCCTAAAACTTTTAAAGAAGCTATGGCTTCTCGTGACGCTGCTTTCTAGAAAGATGCTATTAATGATGAGATGGATTCTATTATGTCAAACCATACTTGGGAACTTATCGATTTACCTCCTGCTTCTAAACCTATTGGTTGTAAATGGGTATTTCGTAGAAAGTGTTATACAGATGGTACTCTCCAAACTTTTAAAGCAAGATTAGTGGCAAAAGGATTTCGACAAAAAGAAGGAATAGACTATTTTGATAGTTATGCTCCCATAGCTAGAATTATATCCATTAGAATTGTTTTTGCTTTAGCTTCAATATTTGATCTTTATGATCATCAAATGGATGTCAAAATGGCATTTTTAAATGGAGACCTCGATGAGGAGGTTTATATGGAACAACCTGAAGGGTTTGTCTTACCAGGAAATGAACATAAAGTGTGTAAATTAATTAAATCGTTATATGGTTTAAAACAAGCTCCAAAACAATGGCATGAGAAATTTGATGCGACAATTCTTTCTAATGGATTTGTTCACAATGTTGCAGATAAATGTATTTATCTCAAAACTTGTAATGACTATATGGTGATAGTCTGTCTTTATGTTTATGATATGCTAATAGTGAGCAATGACATAAAGGGTGTTGTAGAAACAAAGAGGTTTCTATCTTCTACATTTAAGATGAAAAATCTTGGGCAAGTTGATACTATACTAGGTATCAAGATTAAAAGAAATAGTATGGGATATATTTTGAGTCAATCTCATTATATAGAGAAAGTACTGAAGAAATTCAGTCACTTAAAAATCGAAGAAGCAAATACCCCATTTGACCCAAATATCAAATTAGTCAAAAATATTGGAAGAACAGTGGCTCAATTAGAGTATTCAAGTGCTATAGGAAGTTTTATGCATGCAACGCAGTGCACAAGACCTGATATAGCATTTGCAGTTAGTAAATTGAGTAGATTTTCTAGTAATCCAAGTGTTGAGCATTGGAAGGCCATTGAAAGAGTTCTTGGGTACCTTAAATGGCCTAAAGATTATGGCCTACAATACTCAAAATTTCCTGCTATTTTAGAAGGAAATACTGACACAAGTTGGATATCGAGTTTAGAAGATAGCAAATCCACTACCGGTTGGGTGTTCACCTTAGGAAGTAGCATTATTTCTTGGAAAAGTAAGAAACAAACGTGTATAGCACACTCAACTATGGAATCGGAATTTATTGCTTTAGCAAAAGCAGCAAAAGAAGCTGAATGGTTGAGGGATTTTCTATTAGAAATTCCATTGACTTCTAAAAGTGTGAATTCAATTTCTATACTTTGTGATAGTCAAGCCACTTTAGCTCTTGCATATAGTGAAGTATATAATGGAAAGTCATGACACATAAGTCTTAGACATGATTATATGAGGAAATTAATCAAGTGTGGGATTATTTCACTCACATATGTGAAATCAAATATGAATTTGGCCGATCCGTTCACCAAACCTCTTTACAAGAGAAGTTGTAAGATCAACCTCTAGAGGGATGGGACTAAAACTCCTTGAATAAAAGATCCACCAATGATAGCAACCCTACTCAATATTATGAAATGAGTAATGAAGAGTTCAAAGGGTAAGAACAAGTCATTGACATATGGAGTGTTTCAACACTTTGAAAATTTACTAAGTCTCATCTAAGGATGTTAAAGTGTTGGTTGTCACCGAATGAGAATTGAGTTAATTAAACTCTTAATGAAGTTCAGTCAAGCTAGGACAAGTATCTCAAAGAGTGACAAAGATATTGTAAGAACTTCATCTAAATGAACTTAGAAGTGGTGTCGCTTCAATTGGAAGCTGGAGTTTCTCTCATAAAAGTTCATGAATTTTGGATCAGCTCATGGCCTTATTGGAGCTGGGCGTGTTATAATTTAGAACTTGAAATTTTTGTGTTTATGTGTATGATGCTACCGATGTTGTCACAAGGAATAACAAGTTCAAAGCTTTTATGTTACTTGGAATTTCGATTTCGTTTTGTAGCATTTATACTAAAATAATATTCAAATCGAAAGATATATTATTGTATTCATAAACAAAGTTTGATTTTTTTGATAAAATTTTTATATTTGAACAAGCTGGGGATTGTTAGAATTTGTTCAAATAAAAAAAAAAAAAAAAAAAAGTAGTTATGTCCAAATGGTGTGTCTTTTTTAAGGATATATGATTATAATATAAAAGTTATGTCTTTTCTAATAGTTGTTTTTTTTTTTTTTAAATTAAAGGTTATGACTTTACCTTAAAAGTTGTGTTTATTCATAAGAATCACAACCTTTGATTTTTTCTATTATAAATACATGGGTTTGTAAATACATTTGAAATAACTTCAACAAAAAAAAAAAAAAAAAAAAAAAAAAAAAATTTCTTGAGTTAAAGAATTTCATATAGTCATTTCTCTTTTTTTCTATTCCAAAAGATTACTTAATTTTCTTTAATTCCAAACTCAAAATTTTTTACTATTTGCTTAGTGCAAAACTTTTAAGCATTGTCATATCCACTAAAGCTATTTGCGCTTAATTCCATATCAATCTCGAAGAGGAGAGGGAGCAAATATTGCTTTTAGGAAAGCGGATTTACACGTTTCAAGTCTTGTATCTCAAATTTACTTGTGTTATTATTTTCTTCTAATATTTATAGTTGTTCTTTATTTGTGATTTCTATTATGAATATAATATTTATCAACACACACTACACTAGTAATATATAAAACCTTAATGAATGGAATTATGTTCGAAAATAGTTGTAACTCCAACTAAAATTTTATACATTTTAAATCTCTCACTAGCTTTCTATTTGGATTTTTTTTTTAATAATTGAAATTTCTTAAAGTTAAAATAGTGAAAGGATAGATTGGTAATAGACTAATAGCCTAAAGGTAGAGTGTTTAATTAACTTATAACACAGAAAATAAGAGTTTAAATCTCATCTTTAAAAAAAAAATCAATGTATGAAAAAATAAAAGATTAAACAACTTATTATTTTCTAATTTTCTTAAATAAGCATTTAATTATTTAATTTTTTTTTTAATTTGTGATAAGACATTCATTATGCTTGTTTAGCTTTTAAGGACATCTTACAGTGGCTCATAACCTTACAAATTGAGCAAGTATCTACACTCCAAATATCTCCCCATTTATAAGTTTGGACTTGTTACTTAATTCTATAAGGAAAAATTATAATTTAATTCTTAAATTTTGATCCGAACAACAAAGAGTTCCTTATATTTTGAGAAATACATTATTGTATTATTGAATTTTGCGACTATCAATTATTTAGTCCTTCTGTTTATTTTTTTTACTATTTCTATTAAATCTTAAATGAAATGATTAAAATACCCTTTCTTCATTATTAAATTTTTTTATTTCACCCATAACATATGTCATTATTACTGTTTATTATTGATTTTTCATGGATCAAAATAAATCCCAGTAAACTCAAATAATCACCACCACCATAACAAGAACAGTCTAAGGATCCTATCCCTCTAATCCCCTATCGGAGGAGCCAAAACTCTTTGCCGTCTCAACTTCTCCAAACTCAAATCCCGATTCTCCGAAATCAACTATTCTCCTCCTACAAAACCCATCTCTAAAACAGAAGAACTCCAACATTTAAACCCGCATGAAACCTCTGAAGAAGAAGATGATGACAATGAATTTCAACAACAACCATAGTAAATTCAAGCAAATCAACAAATGAAAAATTAACAAATAGCAAAAGAAGTTCACAAAGCAAATCAACAGATAGCAAATTTCACAAAGCAAATCAACATATAGCAAAAGAAGTTCTTCATTGAGCAAATCAACAAATAACAAATCAATATACTAAAACAATAAACCATTGAAAAATAAAGGAAAATCGATGAAATTTTAATCGATTTGATCAGAGACGCACCACTCTCGGGACCAAATCCTTCAGACCCATTACTCTACCTCTTTCATTCTTCTCCACTTTCTAACTACTCAACCATGAACTAGTATACCAAGAGCAAGACATAGACCAAGTCATCTCCATTACTAAGAAATCTTACTGGACCAGAAAGATTCATGACCTTTGTACCCAACAGCACAAAGTCGATGAAGCTCTTGCCTTTCTTGACCATCTTTGCCTCCATGGCTACCACCTTGATTTCCTTAATCTCAGAAATATAATCCATGCATCCTTGATGAGCGAACTTGTAAGAAAAAATTTGGGTATAAATGGAAGAGACAATTGGAGGTCTCTAGGGTTATTGATGAAAGGGAAATACAAAGAGAGAGAAAACCAAGGGCCATTGCTTAGCTTTCTATGGGTTGTTTCTAATACCATAAATTTTTATCCATCCTTCCCCTTCTCCTTCACAGTTGCCTCAATCCTGAATCATCAACCATCTCCCATCTCCGGAGTTTGTCTGTGGATTCAAATTTCTTTAATGAGTTGGGCCTTACGAGTGGTGGCAGAGATGAGAAATTTGGCCGGAAAACGATGACGATGACAATGGGAGGAGTTGGAACAGGTGAGAAGAAGTGTGTTAGAGAAGATATAATGGTATTTTGAGATATATATTATTATTTTTTATTTTTTATTTATTTTTAACGAAAAAGGTAAAAAAAATGGATGGAGAGACTATAATCTTACGAAGATAAAATATAAGAACTTAATAATATATTACTCAAAATACAGAAACCACTTCATTGTTCAGACTAAAATTCAATAACTAAATTGTGATTTGCCCATTTTATAATATAAAGTATTTCGATAAAAAAAATAATTAAAATTTTTATATATTCTTATAATTTAAAAATTATATAACCTTCATTATTCATTATTTAATTTTTAATTTTATTAGAAACTACTTTAATACTAAAAATACAATAAATTACAACTTTACTACTAAAAGCTACCAAATACCACTTCAGTGTCTGAAATGGCAATTATAAAATTAAATACATTATAATTTAAATACTATAAGCTGAAAAATCATAGCAATTAGCATTTAATCCTCCAATTAGCGTTTAACTATAACCGGCTCAAAAAATAAAATATGAATATAAATGGGAAATTAATACCTTAATTTGGACATAAATATTATTATTATTCTTATTTAAGTTGCCTACTATTTCATTTAAGTTAATATACAATTGCCAAAAAGAAAAAGGAAGCAAGAAAAAGAGAAGTTGAAAGCTAATGACTACAGAGCCTTTAGCTCAATGATACTAAAAAAAACTGAAAAGTTTCTAGTTTAAGTTCCAATCAAAATCAAATTTACCAAAAAATAAAAATAATTACTAATACATGACAAGTGACTCTACCCATCTCACAGACACACACTACAAACTCAGTTAGATTTATATTATCATGAATTATATCAATCCACACCAACATATAAAATGGCAAACACAAGTTGTATACTTCCTAATTCCTATTCCTCTTGGAAGAATAATAACAATAATCTCAAATTTCACTCTAAAAAAGCCAAAAACATCTAAAGATTACATTTGCTACTGATCGAAATAGCTTTCCTCGGCCAAGCCTCTCTTAGCCAAACCATTTCAGGATCAGGAGACTAACAAAGTAACATAAACTGCAAAAAGGGGTAAAAACACCATCCCTCTACAAGTCCGCAAAAAAATTACTTGTACTGTTATTATTTTGCCCATGTTTTCTGGTGGTTCCTGAAAGAAGGTTAAGAGTATTATAACTAAATGCAGAAGATACTAAATTACATTGAATCCACACACAACAGAGTCAAAAAGTGGATGCTAAAAGTGGCTCAAACAATAGGATCTGTGACTGTTAGAAACAGAAATATCACTGCTGTTTAAAGATAAGTGTCCTTAAAACCCATGAGTCTTTGTAAAGAGTTTTCTCCCACAAAAAATCACAAACACGATTCATTTTTAATGCCTGGATTTGACTTCCACAATAGCAATTGTCAAATAAAATCAAGTAAAGCTTTTATCATACAATTAATGTTTGAAGAAACTATCTAACTGAACTAATACATGATATATAAGAACAGTCTTCATCATTCATAGATAAGCCAGAGGGTGGTTATTTATCCCAATAAAAATACTCCAGCATACCTTTTTTAGATTTTGGAGGATTAATATCGACATCCATCTCACCACTATCACTGTCAGTTGCAACCTCTTGATCCTTTTGAGTTTCTTCAGAATTTTGCAATAAATCATCTAAATCCCAGAGCTGAATGAATACAACATAAGGGCCGACTAAGGACATTAAAAAAAAATGCAGCTTGAAGATATGTTCGTGGATGCGAATGTGTATATATGCATGCATCTCTCTACATGAGAGAGAGAGAGAGAGAGAGAGAGAGAGAGGTTTTTATGCACCTTCAACATTTGGTCATGTGATATACTGCCAAGAAACTTCCGGTCATGAGAAAAAGCTACAGGACCAAACAGAACTACTTGTCAAATGATAAGGTTCAATAATTAAGAAACATTAGTTCAGCTAAATAAGGAAAATAATAAATGATATAACACCAAAAGATGTTGATTTGAGCTGAAAATAGCAATGTTAATCGGTGATCCATCATAAGACTACTGACGAGACACCATACACATTAATAAACAAACAGATCACATTCCAACATTGGCTAATGCACAACCAGAACCAACAGGTAAAAATCAACCATGGCATAACCCAAATCATAATTTTTCTGTTACAAGCAAATACAGCATGCATTCCTCATAAGGAAAGAGATACAATACCAAGGCGCTCAATGGGATACTCAGAATGCTCAGCAAGTGGTTGGATGATTCTGTTAGGTAATATGCCTACCAGACTGAGGAAAAAAAAAAATAAGAAAAGAATCAGAGGGAAATAGTAAAAGGAGTATGAAACAGAAATTGGAATATAAGAATGCCAACCTGATGAGTCCATTCTCAGATCCAGCAATGACCCTATCTTCATCAAGCTAAAATAGAAAGGTTTAGTTCCCATGAAACAAATATAAAATGCTAAAGTAAGCTAAAAGAAATATGAAATTCACCTACTCACCTTCAACAAAGCATCAACAGAGTTTGGTGAAAGATCAATAAAGCGATCACTGGAAACAAAAAGAATATTCAGGACATTTCAAGAAGCAAGAAATCAACATGCACACGTGCAAAACATATACATATTGAGAAAGAGATTTCAATTGAAGCTCTTTATTTTGTGGAAATAGATTATTTTCAAATGTTCTTTTTAACTCTCTAGTATTCATACTTGATCAATGAGAATACCTGCAATCCTTGAAAAAACCCCATGAATACAGTAATATTGTTCCATTTTGTGATCCACAAATAACTTTCCGACCATTCTGACCATAAAAGGTTACAAGTTAGAATAGAGTATCACAGCTCATGACATCAATTAAAAACATCTTCTAGCCATTTGATTTAACTTTACAATGATTTTCATCAGTTAAAATGTTTAATACCTATTGATTAGATATATGATAATGCTACCAAGGTAAAATCAGTAGTGGAAGAAAATATACGAGATCCATGTAAGCATATTCCCCATGTCCAAGAGCCAATAATTCTTATGTAGTGAAGAATGCTAACTGTTTAAGGGTCTACCCTTATCCCTTCCTACCTAAGTTGTAAATGTACAATTTAAAAGTAAAAAGGGAAAATCCTCCACATGTATACCTAATGAAACAAAAATAGGCTTTGATATAACTGAAAGATATAGAAGAACATGAAAAGCTCATAACTTTAAGTATGGTATTAATGCTACCTTCATAATAACAACGGATAATAGCTCTTCTTCGGAAAATTCAGACCGAGTTTGGACCTGTCATTAACATAAAATAGATTAATCACATTGCAAAATTCTGAAATTTTATATCCAATATACATTATTTGATTCTAGAACACCTTACTTTATTGCTCCGAAGGTTGCAAACTGAAAGAGTCCCGTCTCCACTAAAAAATGTGAAAGAGAACCTCTTAGAGTTTCACCTTGAATTACAACAAGGAAAGAAAGGAAACAATGTGCAAATGAAAAATTACAAGTTTATATTAGATGTTGGTGGTAATATAATTGGGTAGGGCATGCATCAACATGTCTGTTAGATAAGGAATCAGAAGAAGCAACATATGACATTGGTATTTTCTTAACTAATAAGCATTAACAATGTCACATGAGGATTCTCAAAACGACATATAATAACATGTGAATAGAATTACAAAGGAATGTCAAAATAGAATATGTTCTTATAATGATAACTCCACATGCTATCAGCATCTTAATGGCTCTAAAATTAAAAGAGAGATAAAAATTGGCTGTAGCATAGAGTACCTTGTCGCTAGGAGTTTCATAGAATCCCCAACGAAAGTCATATCTGAAACATAGTCTTCATGGGCATTAAAAGAGTTGCAACAAGTACGTTGCCTGGTATCCCACACCTGCAATGAAGATTTGCAAAGGGATTGAGGATACTTTCTGGTATATAAAAAACCTTAAAAGGGGAAAAAGGAATTAGACCGACCTTAATACATCCTTGATCATCCCCAGTTGCAATGGTTGACTCGGTAAGGTTAATCAAACTAAAAATGGCATCCCTGCACAAGAATAGCATTAGCATACAATTACAACAATAAAAGAACAAAATATATAAAGCTCAAGATATGAGAAAAATAAACATATAAACCTACTCATGAGCATTTTCAACACGAGCAATCGGCGATCCAGTTTCTACATCAGTTGCTAGAATTGAGCGATCACTTGAAGCAGTCAAGAGTGCTGAAAACAATTACATTCACTTAGAAAGAAAAATTCACAATAGCAGCAACCGCAAACAGCTTTTTAAAAAATGAAAACAGTAAGTATTACCCTGTCCACCATTGATGAACCGAACAGCTCTACAGGAATCATTATGTGCTTGAACTTCCAACAACCTTCAATAAAAAATTTCCAATTACGCATATTTTGACTAGAAAGCAATTGGGTAATTTGTAAAAAGAAGGAAAAAAAAACTGTGTTTTAGCTGAATTAAATGTACCTTTGTGATGAGGAATCAACACTAAAGCGGTACCTGTAAGAAGAACAAAATTGAGAATGATATTAAAAAAATATGAGAGAGAGAGGGTAAACTGATTTGTTTGAAGAAAGAGGGAAGAGATTAGACTAACAGCTGAAGGTGGCCAGTGATGAGAGCAGTAGCCACCATGTGATCTTGAGGATGGAAATCCACACCAAATGGAATTTTTCCTAAATCAATCTCCATCACTATATTTCTTTTTTGTTTTTGTCAATTCAAATTAGTATTAGCTTCAGCCTTAGCTTCAGCTATATAATGTATCTTTACTGCTAAAACCCTCTCAAAGAAACCTTTAATGGCGAATTAGCACATTGCTAGGCACATTTTTAGCAGAAATTTAGGGCACATTGATTTGGGGCTTCCCTGGAGTTGGGCCGCGTGACCCAATTCCGCCTGATCCTACGGGCTGAACAGGGTTTGGACCTGGTGTATTTCGGTTAAATATTTTATATTAAGTTTAAGTCTGGTCTAATCTAAGCTATGGGACTTCAATTTCTCAAAAGGATATTAATATAAAAATATTAAGTTTACACCATATACAACTTTTTTTTATTTTTTTTTATTTCAAAAATATGATTTATATATATATATATTTATTATATGTTTGATATATATCATATTTTTAATAATTTTTTATTAAGTATATAGTATTTTTAAAAAAATATTTTTGCAAAATTTAAAAGTCAATTTTTTTTTCATTATTTTTTGTAAAAATCTTAATTTTTTATAGCCTTTTTTAAATTTATATTTTCACGTGAAAGCTCAACTCAGTCCGTTCCTACAATTTTTAAAATGGCAGATTAAAAAAATAATAATCAAAATAATCAAAATGTTAAAAAATAATAGATTAAAATAAAAAAAATGGGGCAAATTGAAAAAAAAAAAAAAAAAAAAAAAGTGGGGGAATGTTAGGAGGAAGAACAAGAAGTTCAAAAGTTTGATTTAAGTTTTCTTTATCTATAAAAAGGAGAATTGAATGAAAGAAAAATAGTACGGTTTCATTTGTTTGGCTATTAATAATTAAGAAATAAAAAATAAAAATTTAAGATTGACTGTGTTTTCTAACATGTATAAGTTAATATAAATTTAAGTATATTTAATAACTGAATGATTTTAGGAGTGTACGTAACTGATAAAATTGATGCTAAAAAAAAATTAAGAAATTTGTATTTGGTTGTGTTGGATTAAAACTTTTGATGTTTCTTTTTGTTTTCCTTCAATTTATATATGTTTTACACTTTTTTCTTTTGAATGTATATATATATATATATATTTTAAATACTATGAATTTTATTAATATATTAAAAATAATATATCTTAATCTAAAAATAAAAATATTAAAAAATATCAAAACTTGAAATTCTTTCAATATTTTTTAAATGTGTTGATAGAACATTTAAATTGATAAATCTATATGAAGTTCAGTCTGTTTGATGGTAATTAAATCATAAATCAATTTTTATGTCTTTAAATACGTCTAATTATATAGATACCAATAATAAATTTTAAAAAAAAATCACAGGCTATAAATAATTTAAAATAATAAGATATTTCTATAAAAACAGAATAAAAATTTTATATAAAAGAAGAATTAATAAATCTCATTAAAGAAACAAGAAACCCAACAGGAAAATTAAAAATAATACAAATAAATAATAAATTCATGAAAAAAAAATTAATGAATTTAGAGAAATATGTATTTATTGAATAAAAAAAAACTATGAAAAAAGAGAATAGAATAACTATTGATAAAAAAAATCGATAATGAAAAAACTTTTAGAACAAAACAAAAGAGGAAAAAAAGGAGAAAATGGTTCAAGTTTTCTAAATGAATAGTTTTAAACATATATATATTTTTACACAATGTATATAAATATTTTTTTTATTTGCATTTTTTTAAAATTATAATAAATTATAATATAGGACTCTTTATGTAGATCATAATTTTATGTGATATACATTCATTACTTACTATTTTTTTTTTTTTTCAAATATTCAAAGATTTATTAATGAATAAAACATAGAAACATACAAGGAATGGCTTAACTAATAAACTCTGAAGCCAAACTTTTAGAGCTAAAGGATCATCACAACGATGACCATCAATGTGGGGTTTCTTTGTCACCAAATGAGCAACTCAATTTACATTACAAGGCACATACACAAAACTACGTGAAATCAAACTAAAAGAAAGGGAATAAATATCATCAAGGATCATACTAATCTCCTAAAAAAAAACTTATGCAAACTATAATAGCACATATATGAACTACCAAATAGAAGGCCATTACCTCTAATATCTTGGGATTAGTGGCATGGTTGTTAAAATCAGACCAAGAAAACCTGTTCGGTCAGTTTTAAATAATTCGTCCTTTAAAAATCGATTAAAAAATCGGTAAAGTGGTTGAATTAGACTGATTTTTTTTGTTCGAGCGGATTTATTTTTTTTTCTTTTTTTACTTTTTTTTTAATTTTTTTTTTCAAAATGACTTCATTTTTGTCAAGTAAAAAAGGTATCGTTTTGAGTTAAAAAAAATTAAGAGAATTCATATCATAAAAAATATGATTTTATATAAATTCATGATTTAGTTATAATTATATTATATTTATTTTCATCATATATATAATAAATATGAAATTATATATATATATATATATTAGTTTTTTTTTTTCAATTTAACCGGTTTAATTTTGATCGGACCTCTGACTCTCTAATTTTCTACATTCACCTATTTTTTAATCGGTCTGATTAAAACACTTGCAGCAACTGAGCATGAAACAGTGTAAATATAAAAACTGGAATAGATAATCGAATTATCCTTTTAAAAAATAAAAAATAAAAAAATTTCACTAACAAATTTAAATATTTTTTTATACCAAATTATATTTCTTAACAAAAAATTAAAAATTCAAATAAAAATAATAATAAACCAACGAGAGTGGTCTTGAAAAATATAAATTTATGAGTTACAAACCTTTAGTTGAAATAAAATTTAAAAAAAAAATTAAATAAAACTTAATTGGCATATTTAATACTAAAATAATAAAAAGTAAATGAATTCACACAAAAACATATAAACACTTATTCAAAAATAAAATTATCAAAATGCACTTAGTATTTAAGTGAAATTTCATAAATGTCCTACCTAACTTGTAATATTATGTCATTGATCATTAATTCAAAATTCAAACTGCCAAACAAATATAAGAGTTTGTTTGGAACAATGATTTGGAATGAGAATTAAGATTTTCAATTTCAATTTTAATTTTTTAGAATTATATTATATTGAAATTATAATTTCAATATTTATATTACACAAAAAATTAGAATTAAAATTGAAATTGAATAAAAATGTTGGCGGCAATGAGATGTTGATAGTGGTGATTGGGGGTGGTGGCGGACTGTTGGTAGTGATGATGATGTTGGTGGACCGTCGACGCCTGCAATGATAGACCACCAGCATCGGCAGAGGTGGAGGTGGCGGTAATGGTGGTGGTAGACCGCAAACGATAGTGGACAACTAGCGCTAGTGGACCGTCAACGATGACAATGGTGAACCATCAGCGACGGTGGTGGTGATAGTAAAAGAGGTGGGGGTGCTAGTGTTGATGGGGTGCAGTGGTGGTTATGAAATTGAAATTCTTATGAATTGAGAATGGAATTGTGAAATTGCTTTTATAGTTATATTAAAATTCCATTGAATTGTGGATAAGGCTTCATCCTGGCGACAACAGAAGGCTTGCCTGGCGGCAAAGCTTTGCCTGGGTGGTGGTGCCGCCCAGGGCTATTTAAGCCATTAACGACCGCCAACTAGGCTTGGTTCTGCCGTCAAGTCCTAGCCCAGGTGCCACCAGGTTCATCTTGATGACTATCCGGTATGATTCTTCCAATTTGGTGGTTTGATCTCTAGTTGACGCCGATCAGCTTGGCACAGTCCAATTTGTCTGTATTCAGAGTCAACTTTGATTTTCAGTTGATTGCAAATCAATCTGACAATACTTGAGTCTACTTGGGTGTAAAATCACATGTTCAAACTTATAGGTTGGAATTTCCAATTGATCCAAAATTCATCATGTGTTTCACATGTCATTGCTCAAACCAAACCTTGGAAAGGATGATGCATTTGATGTTTACTTACCAAATGTGAATGAAGAAGGGGTTCTTCAGCCAACTCTATCTAAAAAGCTGGACTCTCGGGTCAAGAAGAAGGGTAAAAAGAGAATCATTGAATTGTTAATCGAGTGGCAAGGCTTGAGCTCAAGGGATGCTACATGGGTATAGGAAATGGAGATGCTTAGGAATTATCCTAATTTCAATCTTATGAACATAGTTGCTAAAAGGGGGAGGTGTTGATATGTGATATTCCTTTGGTGTGTGCAAATGAAGGCTGATTTCATGCAAGGAGTGGATTACGTGGAGGATTAATTGGTTGATTAGTTAATAAATGATTATCAAATACTATTGTCACTCTCCGAACTCGAGGGTACGTTACTGGCACTAGGAAATAGGAAAACGTAACGCTTTCAAAACCCATAGTCAACCTGATGCCTTACTAAATGATAAATATGAAATATGACGGTTGTAATCATCATAAAACTAGGGTTATGGTCCACTAGTTAAGTAGAGTTTGATATACACATCTTATTATAATCATTATCATAAAAATATTTATACTTAAAAAAATATCAATTAAGTGAGAAATAACTATCCTCCGATTCAAACAACTCAAACTTTTAAGGAATAAAGATAATAAAGCCAACAAAGGAAACAATAATACGGAGCTCTAAATTTACAATACATAATAAAAATAAAATAAAATATGCAATCTTCATTGTCGGAGGAAAAATGGCAAAATCGACTTGACAATGATTCAACCTCTGACGCTCACCTGCAAACTGAAAAAAATAGGTGAACAGGGGTGAGCGTTTGTGAACACTCATTTTTTACACCCTCAGACTCATACCAACCCGAACGACACTCCCCGGAACCAAACCCGCGCTCAGACAGACTCGGAACAGCTTTAGAACGGAGTCTGGGCACAGTTGCTGCCCTCCAGCCTTGGAAGTGCCACCAGAGAGGGGTGGCGTAGGGCGGCTCCTTGCTGCGGCAGCTGCCCTCCTTCACATCCTATGCCGCCAAGGCACTATGGCGGCGCCGCCACCCCCTTTTGGCTGGAATGTCTTCTCTTGCCGGCGGCAGCGACGATCTGCATCTGATTTTTTCCGAATCCCACATTGAAAATTGATGGGATTCGACCTCCGAAGCTCCTATTATAAATAGAGAGCCTCCCCCCACCTTCCAAACAACAACAACGGACAACAATAGACAGAAACACGCCAAGGCTCGAAAAAAAACCAAGGAAAAAAGACAAGAAATCATTTTCGTCACTAGATTTCGTCTTTTTTCCTCTCCAAGTGATATTTTCTTCTTTTTTAGCTCTCTTTCGATTTAAAAGAGTTGCTATTAGGGGCGTATTGAGCCTCTAAGTTGAATATTTCCTCGAAGCAAGGTCTCTCCACTGATTTGCTTTCTTAAGAGCTAAGAAGGCATCCCAACTCATCACCTCGAGGCGTCATCCGATCCAAGGTGGAACTCCGCTTCGGAAGAGCACTCCGTCCGCCAGCAACTCTAGAAGCTAGGGCGAAGGTACGTATTCCTAACTCATCTCTTTATTTTGGTAAAGCATTAAAATAAAGAATTAAAACATGATAAATTGGGCATAAAATGAACCCTCCTTCGCGAGAAGGAAGAACTGCGTGGGTTTTGATTCCCATTCGACGGGATACGCAGGCAAGCTGTATGAAAGCTTCAAATCCAAAAACGACAAAAACTATCTCTTTTCTTTTGATTATTTACTTAATTTTGTTTGTCAAATATATTGTTTGGGGAATGTGTGATCAACCTAGAACCTATAAGGGCTAGAGTTGATATCTCCTATTTTTGAGGTTTTGCGATGTAATAATTTACTTTTATCGCTCTCTTTAATTATTTTATTCTATTTCAATTATTCATGCATTTATTCATTTGCTCATGCATCTTATATGTCATTCTTTAATTGTTCATGAAAATCATTTTAAATCAAGGTTAAAATTGAAAGCCAAGTTCAACCGAAAACCTAGTCCCCAAGCCCTCTTTGGTTTCGAGGACTAGTGCACTTTTTCCTTTGGGATAAGATTGGAGTCAAAATGGGATTTTTACCTTAAATTTTCCCTATAAAAATAACTTAAGGTGGCGACTTCAAAACATCAAAATCGTTTTCAAATAAAAGGCGCTAAGCTCGTCTCCTCCGTGAGAAATTGCCCATAATGAGCACTCTGATGCCCCAATGCCTCTTTTTTCCTCTCGAAGAGAGCGAGGCCCGGACGGCGGTACTCGGGCGAGGCCTCACAGCATTCAACTTAGTGAGATATATAGGATAATATAACCTACCAAATACATACATATACTTATGCCATACAAATATACTCAAGCATCATAGTCCAATCATACTTTCATATCATCAACCACTACATTCTCTTAGGGAACCATTCATCAAATCGCAGGGTCACATAACACATCAAATCATCCAAGGATGGAAATTAGTCTACAGGAACTACCCTAAATCTCAATCTAGGGAGTTGATCCCCATACCTAGCTCTCTGAATCCAAATACTATCTTTTAGATCCAATTCATAGAATTCCTCTATCACGGTCGTGGCCAAGCAGTGTCGAGCAATGAGCAAGCCATACCGTCACGCCAGTCATAACTCATCATATCATGCTCATCAATCTATAATCAATATACCATAGTCATACTCATATCATAAGTGGACTTTTGTCATCATAATCCTATCTAACAATCACAAACAATACACATCATTCGCAATCATAACCCATCATCACATCATCATATTTCAATCATCACAACGATGGAACTAGCATACATCACAATCACATTCATTATGTTTTATGATATATAATGCACTTATACAATGCAATATAGAATAAATGAGAGGAATGAAGTGTTATATTAAACTATATAACTCATTGATTGACGACCTAATCGATTAGCTCTCTTCTCAGAGTGTTTGAAGTCTGACGACCAGAAAATACCTGAACACCTAGATCAATAACATATAAGAATTATTAGAAGAATATAACTCAACTACTGACTCTAAAATAATAAAAAGATTTTTAAGAAATTTGTCAAAATTTCAGCAGAATCGCCCTTAAACTAGGATATGGACCCCTGAAATAAAAGCAGTCACACTTCTAAATAAATAGCTTACTAGGCTCTCATCCATCACCATCAATTTAATTGACCCCTCCTAATTCTCCATCTCATCACCACTTATTTATAATAATTTTTGCACACCTCAATTATTTGATCCAAAGAAATAATTAATTATTTATAATACTTTAATAAATTTTCTAAACCAATTTCAATAATTATTCTTTAATCATCGAGACTCTAAAATAATTTTAAAATAATCCAAATAATCCATCCGCTAATTATTCTGTAATTTAATTCTCAATATCGGTCTCCTATAAATTAAATAATCCTCAATTAACAATACATCAAAATTAATATTTCACTAATTACATTGAAATATGTTTAACTTCCACCATAATTATAATATCATCCAAAAAATTTATTTATTAGACTCTAATAATTTATTTCTATTTAAATTAATTTATTCACCTAATTTAACTACTGCCTCAATTAATTTACTTTATAAATATTTAACTTTCGATACCTAAATTCTAGAGTAAAATACAAAATAAATCACTAAACTTTAGTCCATTTTTCATTTTGATCACTAAAGAAAAAATCATTTTCGATCAGTCACTAACCTTTGCAAAATATTTCAATAATGGGTCACTGAACGAAATCGGAAACCGAAAATCCTATAAGGCATGCCATGTCAATAACTTAATTTAGTGACCATGCCACGTATGTGCCACGTTGGATCTACATCACACCCAAAGCTGAGTCATCATGCCACGTAAACTGGCACTTATTTTTGCATTGTGGGTCCCAACTCTGAAAAATCAAACTCTCTCTCCATGCATGATTGACACATGTGAAGAGAGAGAGACTGATTTGAATGAAAACGTGCTGGAGAAGTAGAAGAAATTAAATTGAAATTTGCACCATTTTCTCAATTTTCTGTCTCTTTCTATCCTTCGTTCTTCTTTTTTTCCTTAATCAAACTTGATTATCTGTGAATAACTGATAATCTCACTAAGGTATTTTTGTTATTCTCTTTCATTTTTCCGCTTACAGGTTATTAATTTGTGTATTATGATTATTTTCATTTTGGTGACTAATTATTCTTGTATTAGGATTTTTGATTATTCATCTGAGAATCGTGTGAAAGCAAAAAAAAAAAGAAAAAAAAAAGGCTATTGCCATTCAAGAGAAATGGATTGGCGACGTAGAGAGGAAAAAGATCAAGCACCCAGTTACTGTAAGTGTACTTTTTGGCTTTTTTAAAAGCTACATAGTGTGGGTTTGAATGGGATGTTGAAAAGGATATTTTATATATTATAATGAAGTCATTATAAATGTCGTTTTGTGGTTATTGGTTATAGAATATGAAAGTAAATTAGTTTCAATTGTGGGGACCTGGAATCAATTTTATTTGCATGTTCACAAAAAATGTTAGCACCCACTATAGTTAATGGTGATGAGAAGGGGCAGTTTGCTAACTTGCATAAATATAGATTAGAGATTATGAGAGCCAACCCTGGTAGTATTGTTTCCTTTATAGGAGATGAGGATGGTCCAACAATTTTTGGAGGCATGTATATATGCCTGGGGCCTTTTAAAGTTGGGTTTAATGCAGATTGTAGGAGTTTGATTAGAGTTGATGGTTATTTTTTGAAGGGGATGTATGGAGGTCAACTCTTGTGTGCAGTCTCTATTGATGCTAATGACTACATATACCCTCTAGTATGGGCAATAGTAAGGATAAATAATAAGATGTACTGGCTTTGGTTCCTTTCTATGCTAGGAAATGATTTTAATATTCAGCAAGACCCTTGGAATTGGACTTTCATGAACGATAGACAAAAGGTAAAATAAATTCTAAATCAACAAATTATGATACAATATTATTTTGTTTTATTATTTATTCATTATTATATTGATCCATAAATTATATATTTTTTTAGGGATTACTGCCTGCATTGGATGAGCTTTACCCAACAACTGAAAAAAGGTGGTGTGTAAGACATATATACACCAATTTCAGAAAAGATTTTAGAAGGAAAGAATTGAAAGATATGTTATGGGACTATGCCAGAGCAAGTTATGTTAAACAATTTATAAAGTGTATGGAAGCTCTCGACAAAAAATGCCATGAAACTCATCAATGGTTGTGCAACAAGGATCCTTCACACTGGAGCAGGTCTCATTTCCAAACATACGTGAAGTGTGATATGCTTCTTAATAACATCTATAAATGTTTTAACAGTTTTATTTTAGAGGCTAAAGATAAAAGAATAGTTAGTTGTTTAGAAATGATCAGGCACAAAATTATGAAAAGGATATTATTTAAGAGGGATGCTATGAAAAAAGTTCAAGGGCCTTTGTGTCCAAAAATTCAAAAAAAATTGGTTATTCAACTTCACATGTTTATGGGCTGGGGGAAATAAGTTTGAAGTATGGGGACCTAGGGGTCAATTTGTAGTTGACAAAGTTGAAAGAAGTTATAGTTGTAGGAGATGGCAATTGATTGCCATATCTTGTGCACATGTTGTTTGTGCACTGATGAATAATAGGGAGAGACTTGAGGATTATGTTGATGAGTGCTATAATGTAAAAATATTTGTTAATATATATAGCCATTGTTTGAATCCCCTTAATGGTTCTGAATTATAGCCTGAGAATTGGATGAATTGGCACTGTTGCACTCGTCGGCCCCCCTAATCCCCCAAACCAAAACCTAAAAAAGGTAGAAAGGCAAAATTAATGAGACTTGAACAATAAGAATTGGAACATTTGGCTAACAATGGTAGAGTTTCTAAGAGAGGGTCAATGATGACATGTACATTGTGTGGGGATAAAGGGCCATAATATGAGGTTTCATAACAAAAAGCCTAAAAAACAAGAAGATGCAATCCCATCCAATTTCCAGTTTATAAGATTTGCTAAGGTACCTAATGATGAACTATCAATTTTTCAGTTTTATTCATATGCATGTGAAATGATAATTATAATAATGTATGCTTATTTTGCTTTATGCAAAGGGGAAAAAAGCAAATAATAGAACTGTGAAACTTAAATCCAAGCCTATTGTGAACCCAACCCCTTGCAGATTTCAATGGATGCCTGATGTGAGTACTTAACCTAACCCCTTGCGTTATGGCTAGAATTGTGTTATGCATTTATTATTTATCATTTACTAGAATTGACTTATATGTATATTAAAATTTTGTTACACCACAGGGAACCAGTAGAGCAACAAATGATGTTATTTTTCAATATAATTCAGCAAATGTTCAGACTAGCAGTGCAGTAAAGAAGACTTTAAATATCAATGAGAAGGATGTTAATTTGGATTATCAAATACCCAATCAGACTAGCCAAGGAGTAGTGACTATTAAGGTAATATGTAAATCTTAATATCAGTTTTTAACATATAATATTGTGGCTGAATTTCTTATGATATTATTATGTTGCAAATTAGGAAAATAATACACAGTCAATTACCCCAAGTCATATTACTAAGCTTGATAGTTCCCAAAGTCAATTATCCCAGGTAATTTATATACTCAGTATTGATTTTGGATTTAATAATTATTACTAAAGTACTTTTTTCTTAAATGTTCTTTTTTAAGGTGGTGAACCCATGGCAAAAGGATCATCCTGGTGATATTGAAAGGATAATAGATGCTATTGTGGATGGGAATTTCTCTGATAACAATTCGACAGAAGATGAGATTCAAATAATTGTAAAGATATAGAGTTTTTTTGACTTATTAATCTACACTCATATATAGTTGTCTGAGTTAAGTAATTTAGAATCATTTAAATATGCTTTTTATAATTAGAACTGTATGTGTTATTATTGAATGCAAGAAAAAGAAAAGCCAAAGAAACATATGCAAGTGAAGGGTTTTGTGCGGAAACCTATGACTTTTAAGAATCTCATATCTTCAAGATCATCAAAACCTATGACATTTGGATTGAGAAGACCAATTACAAGGAATATGAACAAAGGTTCATCATCCAGTGCAAAAGGACCCAAAATGATGTTCAATAAACTTGCATCTTCAAAGCCAAGAAAAAATAGTTGATTTTTTTTAGGTTATTATTGTGAGGTTTCATCCGAGCACCTCGTCTGGTCCGTTTGGAATCGAAATGCTCATTATGGACTGATTTCTCACAATTGCGATGATATCGTACCTTTATTGAAAATTGACTTTTATTTTGAAAATGAACTGGGGAGTCACCATTTAAGTTATTTTTGTTAGGAAAATTTAAGGAAAAATCCATTTTTGACTATAATCTTTATCCTAAAGAAAAATGCACTATACCTTCAAAATCAAAGAGGATTCGGGGACTAGGTTTTCGGTTAATACTCGGCTCTTATGCTTAACTTTGATTTAAATGATTTTTTATGAGCAATTAAAAAATGACATTTATATATGAATGAGTAAGTAAAGCAATAAAAGATTTAAAGCAACTAAATAAATCATGAAGTAATACATAGATCAATTATTATAGTTAAAACCCAAAAAATAGAAGATATCAACTCTAGCCCTTGTGGGTTCTAAGTTGATCACACATTCCTCAAATAAGTTGAAGCTGAAAAAGGGAAAATATTTTTTTTATAGCTTTTGGATTCAATGCTTTTGAAATAAGCAGGCCTATGTATCCCTTTGAATAGGAATCAAAATCCGCGTAGTTCGCCCTTCTTGTGAAGGGATTGGTATGATTTTAAACCCAATTTATCATGTTTTGTTTGTTTGGTGTTTTACCAAATTGAAAAGAACAAGTTTCGGGATTATACCTTTGGTCTTGGTCTTAGAGGAGGTGGCGGTCTGAGGGCCTTTTCAGATCGAAGTTCCACCTTGAGAAGTGATAGAGACAGTTGGATTGCCTCCTTGGAGCAGGATTCCTCTTGGTAGAGGGATGAATTAATTAATTATTAAATGTTTGGAGGAACCGCGCGCCTCAATTTTGTCTTTCTTTAGCTCAAAGAGAACTAAAGAAAATAAGAAATCAGGTATAGGAGGGAGAAAAGAGTGAAATCAAATAGTGAAAACTCAAACTAGGTGATTTCGGTGTGTTTTTGAAGATGTATGAAGCTTTCTAGTTATAATAAGGTCTCATTTCATCATTTGCTTATATGAGATTTGGTAAAAAAAGTGCAAAGTACTGAGCTGCCACCAGGCAAAAGGGGAAGTGCCACCGAAGGGGGTGACGGCGCTGCAAAAGAGGGAGGGCGGTACTAGGTTTAAAGGTGGGAGGCAACTCAAAGAGTAGAGGAAACAGGCAATTGTTGTCGCCCTCAAGGCAGGGCGGCACCGCCCCTTGCCTAGGGCAGCGCCGCCCCCTAAAGGTGGCGGTAATGCCATCCTTTGAGGGTGGCAGCCCGGGCCCAGATCCTTTCCAATGTTTTTTGAGTTCGTTCATGAATGGGCCGGGCTCTGGTTAGTGCCATTCAGCTTGGCATAGGCCCGAGGAGTGTAAAAAATCAGTGTTCATAGCTGCCTTCATCATGGTTGTCCATTTTGGATGGCGAACTTGATGTTAGTGAACTGAGTTGTTTCTGTCTGTTTGAAACAAAATAATAGCTAAAAAGCATACCTTACGGTACCTAAAGATGTGTGAGTCTGATCTGGCCAGCTTCAGACCACTTCTAATTTTTCTAACATTTTTCTATTTCTGATATTTTTTGTATAATAAGAGCTTCCTAAGTTGAAATTAGGCAAATGAAGCTCAATGGATAAAGAAAAATCATACGATCATAACAAAATTAACCGCGCTTCATTCTGACTTGAAATGATCTAAAACCAGGTCTTTCCTTGTTTTTGATTAAGGTAAGGACATGATTGTCATTTTAAAATTTCTCAAAATCTATAAATAGGGGGTGAGGTCTTTCATTCTTCACTCACTCTCATTTTCAACTATCTTCTTCTCTCTCTTACTTTCTTTCTCTTTTTAGCCTTTCTTTATGGCTTCTTCTTCTAGTAGCGTTGTCAGCAACAGGGGATATCATAACTACGAGGCACCGTGGGAGAATCCGGACACAATAGATCTGTTGCAGGAATCAAAATAGCACGTTTATTGGGATTACATGATTGAGGTGTTCTTTTTTTCTTTTCTCTTTTTTAATAATAATAATAATAATAATAATAATAATAATAATAATAATAATAATAATAATAATAATAATAATAATAATAATAATAATAATAATAATAATGATAATAATAATAATAATAATAATAATAATAATAATAATAATAATAATAATAATAATAATAATAATAATTTTATGCGTAAAGAATACCTTACTTAGGAACAGAGGTGCTAGGTCAAATTTAACCTACTTGGCTGATACTCTATCAACCGAAACTCCAGTGAAGCCTCTACTAGAGCCCACTGGTTTTGTATCCTTTCTGAAAGTTAAGGAATTCCCTGAGAGCAATGTCGCTTTGATCAAAGCTTTGGTTGAGAGATGGTAGGATACTACCAATACTTTTCACTTTTCATGTGGGGAGCTAATAGTTACTTCGCTTAATCTGTCAATGCTAACCGGCCTTTGTTTCGAAACTTGATACCTAGATTATTGCTCTGGCTAGAGGACCACTTTTACTCTTGACGATATGACTAGTCTTATAGGTCAAAATCCACCTCAAGACTGCATATCAGTACCCCATACTTGGCTACAGGCTTGCCTAAAGGAAATGGAGCCCTTTATTGATGAGAAATTTGATGTTGCGGTCGTGGCCAAGATGATGATGTTGATTCTAGTAGGATGCACCTTTAGTCATACCCATTGAGATACTGTTGATCTGAACATCCTACCGAGCCTGGTGGATCTGACTTTATTGGGAGAGTATGGTTGGGCTGGCACCATTCTGAGCACCATGTACCGAGAGATGTCTGATCTGTCTTGGGGAGCTTTCTTTTCTTATGGAGGGACTTACTTTATCTAGGAAGTACTCTATGCATTTTGTTCTTTCTATTTGACTTGACTTTCTGCTTACCTTGTTGTTCTCTGCTTGCTTTGACTTTCTGTTTGTCTTGACTTTCTACTTACCTTGACCTTCTGTTTGTCTTTAGGTATGGGCTTATGAGTATTTTCCAATACTTGCCCCGGCTCTCCATAGCCCTAGATTAGACATATTCCCTATTGGCATTCGGTGGAACAAAGAATTTTGTACTGGTTCAGACATGCGTGAATTTATAACGATTTGAGCATTTTTCAGCAGCCTTGACACTTTTCAAATACTTTCTAATTTTCTTATGCACATGATTCATGCTTTTATTTACCATTACCGTTCTATATAGATTCAACTGAAACTTTATATCAATAGGATACAACTAATGCCACCCCTTCTTGACCGATGCACCACACTGGCTTGTTCCCGTTTATTGCTACGCTCTTCATACCACAAACTATATTACTTGGGAGAGAGAGTCAGAGTTCAGACTATTGGGAGGTGGATAGTCCCTGCGTATCCACCGATTGACATGAGATGGGATATGGACATTTGGGCTCTAAACAAGGCTTATAATGGTCTTCCCATTCACCTGTATGGGCTTCTCAGGATAACTATGTAATATTCTGTAGTACCCATTTGATGGATCCCATTGGTGATCCATGCAAACAATTAGAGCCCTCATCTAATGCTGCAGGGCCTTCTACTGTCAGACATGGTCCAACACGTAGAATGCGTGCATCTGTGGAGCCTTCCTCGGCTGGTCTCAGTGTCGGTCCCAAGATCAGGACTGATCCAGCCAGTGTCCCTTTTGTCATGACCTAAATTCAGATCGCGATGGTCCTAGGATGCAGGAGACGCCAATGGTGACCAGTATCCATAGAACCCAGTATCACATGCAATATCTATAACCATCAATTAATTAATCAATTTACTTAGTTACTATTCATTTTGTCATTCTGTAAACTGTCTGTAACTTTAATGCCGTTGGCTGTAACATCCATCAACACATATCATTTCAATACTCATATACCATAAAATGTCATACATACTTGTTAATAGCCTAACTAGCCCATACATACCCCATGGAGCAGCTAGATTATGAACATCAAAATATTTTATTTAATATAATTACATTGTTATCAGAAGACTACAGAAATCTACAAAATATCTGAAATTGGGATTTTGCTATCTACTCTACACCAGAAATAGTAAACAAGAAAAGAGTAAGTAATAACAGGGAGTGACAGATAGGTCAATAATCATATCAAAGAAATGGTATCACATGGGAAAGACAGATATAAGGCCATGAAACACGTAGACTATGTATAATCACATAGTCAATCACATATTAATAAGTATAAGACTGATCAGGTCTTATGGCTAGTAGCAATAACCCTTCCCAGCTAGGGTATCAATAAACAATGTGCACATTGCTGACAGTATATATCCACTGCCCTGTCGGAGCATCAGCTCTGTCAAACAACATTAAGGTCAATACAAGTGTGAAACATGTCATTAAATACCATTATGCAATAATAGTATCACCAAATAACAATATCTCAATAACCATCATTTCAAGTAGCAATTTAATCAATGGAATGGCAATAAGCAATAGTTACGCAATGGTAATTGGTTTGGTAATTAACAATGGTATGGAACGTAGATTGGTTATACATAGGCAAATAATAGGCACAATTGGCATGTCAATATCGCTGGCGACAATGGAATTCAAATTGGTAGGCCTATGGAGGAAATGGTGGTAGGCCTATGACAATATAACTAGGCATTTCATCAAACACATGGTGGGCAAAGTTGGATAAGCCATTAGGTTAGGTTTTGGTGCAAAGTTGGCATTGCCCAATTATCCAACAACAAGCTCACATTCAAGGTTTCACAATAGGCTACAAATATACAACATTATACAACATTCAAAGGATTAAAATGGCTTAAGAATTCAAAGGAAAATCAAGCAAAATCAAAGGAAGTGAATAGTGCAAAAGGTTCAGCCAAAATGGTGGTTCCAAAATAGAATTCCAAAAATTAATCCAATGCTATAGACATGTAATTTGATACATATTAAACTCACCTAGCACTCCAAATTACTTTGGAAAATTGATTTCCCACCAAATGCTTCAAAGGAGGCAAAATTGGCAACTTTGATGTTCTTGATTTTCTATAGCAAATAAACCATAAATTAATCATCTATTAGCCTCCAATTAATATAATCTAAGCTTAAATAACATAAACTAACACTAAATCAAATAGTCAAATCATACAACTTCCACTAGGGTTTGGAAATGAGGAAAAAGGGTTCAAATGCATCAATTGATGTAATCAAACACCATACCTATCTAATTCATCACCTAAATCATCTAAATCAACCATAAAACTAAGCAAACTAATTAGTTACCTCTCTTTGAAGATCCACCTGAAATTTCCATTCAAGAATTCCTTGGTTTGCTTTGTGATTTTAAGGAAGAAATGAGTTGGAAATGGAAGAACTATGCTTGAATTCAAGTTTTCTATAGCTTTTCTTAAGAAAATAAGCTTGGAAAATGGAGGAAGGAAGGAAGAATGGTTCGGCCACCTTAAGGAAGGAAGAAGAAGATGGCCAAAAATGCTAAGGCATTTCTCAAATACTAAGTTAATAATGGCAAATTATATTTTGGTCCTTAAACTATTAAGTATTCATACTTTGACCCTAATTTCTTCTGTAATTTATTATGACAATTCTGATAAAAATTATATTTCAAAGTGGGGATTTAAAAGGCTTGTTTTTATTTATACTTATTTATAAAAATAGTTTCAGAGTCATTTTGAAACTCAGACAGACTAATTTCTACTATACCCCTCAAAGTTCCATTTATTTATGATTTTGCCATCGCTTACTTTTTCAGTGTTCCTAAATGTTTTTCACCTCTTTCTTTTTACCATAATTATACATGCATTAGTATGATCCTTTATCCCTTAGTCAGAATCAGAAATTCAACTGTTGCCCGGACTGCTATTTTCTCGGTAGTGTTTTTGACACTGACGATTTCCGGAAAAGTTTTTCATTTATTTTCTAATTGTGTCTCTAAAATTATTTCTCATCATTTCAATACTTTCAACTATAAACTAAGAACTATATCATGCATTCAAGATATAGTTTCTTAGGGTATTACACCTTTAAGCCCTAATCACTGGTTTACTGGGGAGATTTCTTATAATGATGCCGCCGGTATAATGCAGAGATACCATATCCCAGATGTAGTCCATTCTTGGGCACCTACTCTTCCTGACAATCCTGAGGTGTGTTCATGTTTTGTCTTTGCTTTTAGAAATGATCTTTAGCAAAGTATCTTTAACTTTATCATCTTATTTCTGTATATTACCACTGAGTGGGCCCACCATACCTATAAAATGGGGTGCAGGATGGAGCAGGCTTTAGCGGGTATGCTGACCTGCCTGGAGGTTCAAGTTGAGCGACATCGTCCACCACAGGACCCCCGTCGGCGCCGTCAGAGGGGATAATAGCTTGTTTAAACACTGTTATTCTTTCTTTGTTTGTTGTTATTCAGATAATGATGTATATATGAACTATGTATGCATGAATTTGATGACTTTCAATTTTGTTTCCCCTTATAATGAATGCGAACTTATGCAATGCTATGGAATGTTATGCAATTTTATGTCTAAAAATGCAACTAAATGAAATTAAATGTATCGGAATGGCCTAAAATACCCCTAGGACCCAATTTTTTTCAAATTTTATCATGGATTTTCATGCAAGAAGTTACTGCCACAGTCCAGGGAGTGTGGTGCCGCCCTAGTCACTTTTTGGCTTTGGCGGCGCTGCCACCATGAGGTGGTGCTGTTGCCGGCCACCTTGGGCAGTGCCGCTAAGGAGAGGTAGCGGTGATGCACTGTTAAGCATGCCTTAGCTCATTTTTGACCCATTTTCTTCTATAAATAAGCTCACTTTTCATTCAGAAAGTCACCCTGAATCTGTGTCATCATATTCTACACTCTTTTCTTTTATTTTGACTCATTTTCTTCTCTCATGGAGCCCTACTATAGTCATCATATGTTTTTGTGGATCAAAAATCTAGACAAGGTCGAGAAGATCAATTTAGACAGTTATAGGATTAATTTTGTCTTGACTTTGAGGGGAGTGAAAGTGGACTGGGATTTCCTTAAGGCCTATCTTAGGTTTTGGGATCCCATGGACCATGTGTTTTGGTTTAGGGCTAGCATGGAGGAAATGTGCCCCACTTTCGAGGAGTTTAGTGCTATCCTTGGAAGCAATCTAGATGCTGCATTGGCCATTCTTGAATACCAGGTAGGGTATTTTCATTCTTTCAGAAGACTTCTAGGATTGAGTCATGCACTTGCTGACTCTATGGTAATGGAGGACCAAATCAACCTGACTGCAATCATGGCAAAGTTCCAGTACCAAGAAGATCATGGGGATCAAATTAGGCATAATTTTAGGATGACTGCCTTGATATTGTGCTTGATTGCGGGATGCTTATTCTTTAGTTCACTTGGTGTCATGACCCGTTTTCGGATCGCGATGGTCCTAGGGTGCGGGAGATGCCACGGCGACCAGCACCCGTAGAACCCATCAATCTCATCAATACAAGAACAATATTGTAGCGAAAATATCTATACCCATCACCAATCACATAACAGTATATAACCATACACTACACTGTGAACACTCATTTTTACACCCCTCGGACTCGCATCGACCCGAACGACATTCCCCAGAATTGAACCAGCACCCGGACGGACTCAGAATGACCTCAGAACGGAGTTGGATTGCCCTAGAGCCGCCACCCCCTCTGGGCGGCAACCGCTAAGCCCAAGGGCGACAGCGTGGCTCCTTGTCGCGGCTGTCGCCCTCCTTCAGGGCCTGTGCCACCAAGATACTGGGGCGGTGCCGCCACCCTCTTTTGGCAGTAGTGCCTCCTCTTGCCGGCAGCAGGGATGATTTTCATCCGATTTTTTGCGAATCCCACATCGAAATTGATGGGATTCGACCCCCGGAGCTCCTATTATAAGTAGAGGGCCTCCCCCAACCTTCCAGACAACAACAACGAAGGAATAACAGCTAGAAACACTCCCAGGCTCGCAAAAAAGCAAGGAAAAAAGACAAGAAATCATTTTCGTCACTAGATTTTGTCTTTTTTCCTCTCCAAGTGATATTTTCTTTTTCTTTAGCTCTCTTTCGATTTCAAAGAGTTACTATTAGGGGAGTATTGAGCCTCTCAGTTGAATCTTTCCTCGAAGCAAGGTCCCTCTGCCGATTCGCTTTCTTAAGAGCTAAGAAGGCATCCCGACTCATCACCTTGAGGCACCATCCGATCCAAGGTAGAACTCCGCCCCGGAAGAGCACTCCGTCTGCCAACATCCCTAGAAGCTAGGGCAAAGGTACGTTTTCTAACTCATCCTCTTTATTTTAGTAAAGCATTAAAATAAAGAATCAAAACATGATAAATTGGGCATAAAATCAACCCACTTTTGCGAGAAGGAAGAACCGCGTGGGTTTTGATTCCATTCGACGGGATACGCAGGCAAGCTGTATGAAAGCTTCAAATCCAAAAAAATGACAAAAACCATCTCCTTTCTTTTGATTAGTTGCTTAACTTTATTTGTTGTATATATTATTTGGGGAATGTGTGATCAACCTAGAATCCATAAGGGCTGAAGTTGATATCCCCTATTTTTGGGGTTTTTAAGATGTAATAATTCACTTTTATCGCTTTCTTTTAATTGCTTTACTTGATTATATTGTTCATCCATTTAATTACTTGTTCATGCATCTTATATGTCATTCTTTAATTGTTCATGAAAATCATTTTAAATCAAGGTTAAAATTGAAA
>CANXYC010658907.1:0-10770 GCA_948193065.1 Aleurites moluccanus | reverse complement strand
TGCAGATCTCCTATCTGTTGGGTAAAACCTGGTGAGAAACAGTTAGAGAGCCCTGATTTGATTAAAGAAATAATGGAAAAAGTGCCCAAGATTAAGGAAAGAATTAAGACTGCCTTTAGTAGGCAAAAGAGTTATACTGATCCCAAGAGAAAGGACATGCAGTTTAGTGTAGGTGATCATGTGTTCCTTAAAATCTCTCCAATGAAAGGAGTTATGAGATTTGGAAAGAAAGGAAAGTTGTCACCTAGATACATAGGTCCTTTTGAGGTTTTAGACAGGGTAGGGAATGTGTCCTACAGATTGGAACTACCTCCAAATATGGGACATGTGCATCCAATTTTTCATATTTCTATATTGAGGAAATATGTATCAGATCCATCCCATATTCTTCAGTTAGAAGATGTAGAGGTAACTGAAGAATTAGCTTATGAGGAAGTACCAGTTGAGATAGTCGAGCAGCAGATTAGACAGCTTCGCAACAAGAGCATTCCTATGGTTAAAGTCTTATGGAGAAATCGAACAGTAGAGGAATGTACTTGGGAGAGTGAAGCTGAGATGAGGCTCAGATACCCTTCCTTATTTCTTGATTCAGGTTACAGTTTTACTTTATTGCATTAAGTAAATTCGAGGACGAATTTAATTGTAGGGGGGTAGAATGTAACACCTCAGTTTAAAGCTTTGAACTTAAGCTTTAAAGGGCAAACCTAAGAAATGTTTGCTATGTTTGAAAGTTATATATTACTGCATGTTTATGTATGAATTGAATGTTTATGCATGTTTTAGGAAGTTTCATACGTGTAAAAGTTCTTTAAAGGCTATTAGGAAGAAATAGGGAAAATTCAGTTTTTGGTGACCTGGGGGTAAAATGGTCATTTCATTCCCCTTCGAGTTTTATGGAAATTAACATGATATTTGAAGGTAGAAAAGAATATTAGGACATGAAAATGATGATATTCAATTTATTTGAAGTTTTGTTGGAGAATTAAACCCGGTTAAAAATAATGCCCGACAAGCTGCTCGATTGAGGTGTTTCATTTGATCTAAGGGCAGTTTAGTCTTTTCCTTTGGGATATGGAATTATATGGTGTATGCAACCTTATGGTATCATTTTAGGCTTGATTAAATCTAACCATTGGATGAAATGATCAAGAAATAGATGGTTGGATGAATAGGTTTCACCATTTTTATCATAAGCCTAATGTATTGAATTAAGCCTTTGATATTTAGTTAGATTTTTCCCACCACTTCACCATTGTCTTCTTCCTTAGCCATTTCCTATTCAGAATTTTCTCTCTTCTTCTTCCTTATGTTTTGGCCATACTTGAACAACACTATATCTTATGCTTTTCTTCCATTTTTGGAAAGAAACTAGTTAATTCCATCCTTGTGAACACAAATATAACCTTAGATTTCAAGGAAAAACAAGAAAAAGCTAAGAATAAAAGCTTTGAAGTTTTTGAAGAACTTTTGGTGAGTTAATGGTTTTGTGATTCTTTTGATTTAAATATGATTATAAGGTATTCTTTGATGATTATTAGTGTTTAAAACATATTTTGAATGGATGAAATTCAAAAAGATGGAATGAAACCCTAATAGGAAGAACTTTGAATCAAAGTGATGTTTTGATGAATCTTTTAGTTCAAATGATGTTTATTTGATGTGTATGATATGAATTAATGGTTGAAAGAATGAAACAAATCCATTTGGTAGAAAACCTAGCTTGGCCGATATGATGATGGTGTAAAATGATGTTTGATTTTGATGTTTAATAGGTTTAAAAGGCTTGAATGATATGTATTTGATATGTTTAACACAAATTGATGGTTAATTGATGGAAAGAAATTGATTTGGAATAATTATTGGTTTGGCCGAAACTTGAAGGAGCTTAAATGATGAATATGCTTTGATGTTTAATAAGTATTAATGGTTAAATGTTATGTGTTTGATGTGTATAAATATTGTATGATTGAATGGTGTTGAAAAATGGATGAATGGAATGATTTCCATTAAAGTGGAACAATGTTGACTTTGTTAATTTAAGGTGTTAGGCTAATGCAATTGATGAAGTGAAGTTTGAATATAGTTTAATGGCATGAATGATGGAAATGTATAAGTTCAAATGTGGAAAGGTTGAATGGTATAAGTATTTGAAAAGCATACTTGAAATGTGATGTATGTTTGGTATGAAATATTGAGCTAAGTGTTTAGAAGTTCATAACTTAGCATTATAATGATGAACATGTGTAATATGAATGAAATATGGTGATAGAAATGCATTTGATGCATAAAAGATATGAAAAGTGTTAAAAGAGTGATATAGGGCCTTTGATGTACAATATGTGTTAATATGTGTTTATGCATGCTGTTATGCTTTAATATAATGTGATATGTGTTTTGATATGAAGTATAGTGAGTTTTAGTCTTATCAGAGCAATTTGGTTATGATAGGAGAATCATCCCAAGTGAGAGCCGCCGATGGCGAGTCGCGGGCTGGTTAGGGTTACTGGGATCTATATTAGAGTTTTGCTAAGAGGTAAGTCTATATATATAATTCATGCATTATTCATTCATAAGTCATGCATTTATGCATATGAAATGATATCCTTGATTGAAAACTATTAATGATCCATGTTTGGGCAGTTTTGCTAAAATGATCTAAAATAGCGCTGTCAAAATGCCTAAAACTGATCTAAACTTTGATTTGCTATAAAATCCATTCTGAAAGGCTTTTTGATATGAAACCATGCCCAATTGTCTATTATATATATGTATTTATGATTTGTATAAAGAAAATGCAATGTAAATATTGATTTCAAGGCAAACCATAAAGTGCCTGAAAAATGATAAATGGACCTGTAATTTAGGGTGTCAATTGCGCTAGCGCAACTGGTCCCCGACGGGCAAAAATATGATATTGAGCCTAATTCTTCCTTTGGACTTTATAATATTATATATCTTCATTTAAGTCATATTTGAGATTTATATTGACATGTTTATGCTATATGAGACATCTGCATATAATATGTTATAATAAGACTACTTCGATGGTATAAAAATAAACCATCGGCTGTATACACAGATATATATTATGACCTCTACTAGGGAGGGATAAATTCCCTATGCAATGGCAGGTTGTGGTTGGAAATGGATGATTGGAGGGATATGTGATGGAAGTGAATTAACAGTACAGTTCCATGATATGATATGACATGTTACAGGCTCCTGTTATATTATATGCATTATGGTTCATGATACGTATTTCATCATGCTATTATCAGTATTCATATTTACAAATTATTAATGGGTAGATGTGACTTGTCATGAATGATATTGCATACTCATATATATATATTGACTCACTGAGTATAATCTTATACTCACCCCTCAGTGGTTATATGTTTTCAGAACCTCAGTGAGGCAGACATCCATTGGCTACATCATCTTTAGCCTTGGATTACAGATGTATGTATTGAGGTCACTCATGTGTATAGAAGTTCCTTAGTATATAATGTATAGAGGGCTTGGATTGTCTAAAAGTATAATGATAAATATGATTAAATGATAATCAGATATGAAATGAAAATGTTAATGATATACATATATATGATATGAGAGATTTGTATGATATATTTATGATATGAGTTATGAATGAAAATATTGAAGTGCATAGTGAGTTGTGATTGATTACTAGAGGTTCAAAGGGGATGTATGCTATATTGAAAGTGTAATTTTTATGTTTTACGGATAGCTTAAGTCAGAGTTATAAAGGAAACTCTGTCAGATTTTCTGTAAGAATTTTATGATGTTTAAAAAAAATTATCACCTAAAATGTATCACAGGTTAAGTAATGATTGTAAAATTAAAGTAAAAGTAAAAGCATGGGTTCTTCGAGGTACTGGTCGCCTTGGCATTGCCCGTACCCTAGGACCATCATAGTCTAAAATTGGGCCGTGACACTTTTGAGGAATGATGACTTTGGATCACTTTGGTGGTCATTAAGGTTTGAGAAGGAGTTGGCAATTTGTTAGGTAGTGACCATGGAGAGGCAAAGTTTTGAATCCACATTCAGTTTTGATCAAGTATATTAGATTGAGGATGATGCCATGCTTAGTATTAGTTCAAAGATTAACTTGAAAGGCTGAGGTCAAGTATGCCTTGTCGGAATGGTTTTGGACTCCTAAAGGTCAACTATGTGAGTTGGTCCTATCAATACTATTTTGGACACCTAATGGAAGGCTATGTGGATTGGTTTTAATTTGGTCTGAAGGATTGGTTTTGAGAGTTTGTCTACATAGTTTCTTTCCAAATATGACTTTGTTTAATGAGGTTTATGGAAGATGAATTTGTGGTTGGCTCTGTCTCAAGCTAGAGGCTTTTTTACATGGGTTCGGACCTTCAAAAACATAACTTAGCTGCTTAGGCTCATGGACCTTGATTCATGATCCACTTTTGATTCCATACCTGACCCAACTTCAAAGGGAAATAGGTTTTAAATTTGGTAATGAGGGCTTGGCTATTTAGACAATCCAAGGATCACTTGAGAATTTTGACTTTGGTTTCATTGATGAAGATTATAGGAATCTGAACCCTTTTTGCTCAAACCATTGAATCCTTTCTGCTTTGCCCCTTGAGCATGGACTTGCTTTTGGGAAATGGGAGGTTTTATGAGTTTGTCTTATGGGAAAGACAAGCAGAGTTATTTCTTTTATTTGAGATTGAAAAGATTCTTGGGGATGACACTTTGCCAGTTTGGACCAGTAGAACTGACACACGGGTCAATAACTTGATTGACACTTTGTTAGTTGGATTCTTTGGAACTGACACATAAGTCAAATGACTTGAAAGAAAAGTCATTCATCATGAAAGGAAAAGACTCTTTGATTTGATGATTTGGACAATCGACTCAAGGAATTATGACTTTGGATTACTTCTCTTTGGATGATGGATTTAATCTACTTAGCCACAGTGACTAGATGTTGATTTTAGAAAACGTGCCCTTGATGAGGGATTATGGTAGTTTAGCCATTTAACTACTTTGACTAAAAGATGTAATGATTGAAACAAAAGGACATACTCCTGATGTGGGACAAAGACAACTTAGCTAATTAGCTAAAAGATATGACAAATTAACATAACAATCATTTGACACCAAGATACTAAAATGACTTTGATGACTCTGACGAGGACTTGTTAGCAACTTTTGCTATGATGATTGACTCAAAAAATATTTTTTTTTTACCAACTTTCCTCTAACTTTTGACCAAGCCGCTTTTTCAGGTTTTCAACTTGACGAGCTAAAAAAAGAATAAAAAATTAGGCAAGCTTTTGGCACAGAATGATAATTTCATTATGATTTGGATTATATCTAGAATGGGCTACCTACGTATCTCCAATATAATTTTTTTCAACAACACTTTTTTTATTTTGGGAGAATTCAAGCCCATGGAGTTCTTTTTTATACAATGCATGATATGATTACAATGGTTTGAAAATTCATTTCCATCTAATCCATAAGTAGAATACCTATGCTAGACAAGGTCTTCTTTGACACATACAAGCCAGCCCAATTAGGCTTAAATTTTCCTCTTGGTTCCTAAACAGGAGCTCTGATTTCCTTTTAATACCAAATTATCTTCTTACAACCCTCTGACAGTTACTCTCTTATTGAAATGCCTTTCTTGAGACATACTTTAGATCAAATGTCACAAGTTCTGCCATTCAACGTGTCATTTTGCTGTCAAGAACCGACCTCTCCATAAGAAATTTCAAAGGGCTCTTGTCTGCAAGAACATAAGTAGTGAATGAACTTAAGTAATGTTGAAGCTTATGGCATGCCCAAACTAAAGCAAGGCATAACTGCTTGATTTGGTTGTACTTAAGTTCATGAGCTAGCATTTGCTTATTCAAATAATAGATGGCATTCTCTTTATAAAAATCTTCAACATTCTGGGCAAGCATTGCCCCCATGGTTTCTTGAGTAACAGATATATAGAACAATAATGGTTTACTAGTCCTTGGAGGTTGTAAAACTGGAGGGCTCAATAAGTACTTTTGATCTTTTCAAAGGCATTTTGACAACCATCATTCCACTGTTTAGAAGCTTCCTTTTTAACAATTTGAAAATTGGACCACACATATCAGCCATTTGTGAGATGAAGTGACTAATGTATTGTAACCTTCCAAGAAAACCCCTAATCTCCTTTTCAATCTTTGGGACTGGCATTTCTAAAATGGCTTTTGATTTTACGGGATCAACCTCTATACCCCTCTTACTAACCATGTAACCCCTATACCTCAATGCTCCTAAATGAACATCAGTTGTTAGAGATTTTATGACCATATCATCCACATATACCTTAATATCTTTATGCATCATATTGTGAAAAAGAATGGTTGCCATCCTTTAGTAGGTTGCCCCAGTGTTCTTTAGCCTGAAAGGCATAGCAATTATAACAATGGGATGACCCATTCTATCACAAACGTTATTTTTTCCTTGTCGGGATGGTACACCTGGATCTAGTTATATCCCGCATACAGATTAGTCAAAAAGACTGTTTCGAATCCTGCCACGTGATCAACGAACAAGTTGATGTGAGGTAAAGGGAAATCATCCTTCAGCAAGCCTTGTCCAAATCTCTGTAGTCCACACTCATTCTTTCCTTCCCATCCTTCTAGGTATATACACTATTTTGGCTAACCACGAGGGGTAAGTAATAGGCTCAATAAAACCATTCTTGAACAATTTGGCAACTTCTTGAGAGACTATTTTGCCTTTAACCTTTATAAGTTCTGCTTCACAGTGTAATACCCCAGTAGACAGAACAATGGATAGTGAGGAAGTACAGAAGACAGTATAGATATAACGGACTATAGTAAAAGATATAATATTAATTGAAGTATGAATAGGCTCAATCGATTATAGAAATATACAGAGAATGATAAAGAGTAATATTGAAGAATTTTTGAGCCTCAATCGGGCCACTTTTGAGCTATTGTCCAAGAAAGTATTGATGTTAATTATACTGCCGGGAAAATAGTAGTCCGACTAAATTAAGAATTTTCAACCCAAACCTAGGGGGATTAAGTTAGTTAATTTTATATGAAATTATGGTGAAAATAAAGAGTTGAAAAATATTTTGAAATACTGAAAATAAGAATAATGGCAAAATCATAATTTATGGCAACTTTGAGGGCAATTTTGAAAATCCACTGTTTGGGATCTAGAAATGACCCAGAACTATTTTTAAATGATAGTACAACTTAAAATAAGGTATTTCACTTCCCACACTTGAGGTTGAATCTAAACAGAATAGACAGAATAAATTACAGAAAGTTTTAGGGTCAAAAATACAAATAAAAAAAAATTGGGCTAAAGTGCAATTAAGTAAAGTTGTGGGACCCACCATTTGCACCATAATTCTAGAAATAAGCCAAGGTGGCCGGCCATGATAGTGAGGATATGATTTTTTTTTTTATAGAAAATAATTAATTGTTTTATCAATTAATTGAAAAGGTGACAAATAAATCAAAATTCTAGAAAATTCTATTTTTATCTTCAATTTTTTTTGTTGGCTTTTGGTGTATATAAACAAATGATAAGGATAGCTATTGAGAAAGGTGTTGGCTGAACCAAATGGAAGAAAACAACCAAAAATTTTCTCTTAACCTTTCCATAGAAATTAATCAAAAGAAGATAAGAAAATTGATGAGAGAAAGAAGAGTGATGAAAAAAAAAATGGATAGAATTTGGTGTTTAATCATTTGGAGGAGCAAAAGAAGAGGGCAATTCAAGTATTTTAAATCAAGGTCATGATTCTAAACTTATAATTTTTAATTTTATTTAAGAGTTCTAAGGCTTGATTTGGCAAATAATTGAGATAATTAAGCTGAAAATGTAAAGAATGAGCTAGGGTTTATATAGTTTCTGAAATCTGATTTGAGGCAGTAATTTGTGGTCAATATTTCAAAATTTTAATGACTGAATTTTAGGATATCCAAAACATTAAAGTTGTATATAAATATGTTAATTAGATTTCTGTAAAATAAATTTGTAAAATTCGAAGTGAGAAAAGAGTTATTAGGTAAAAACTATGATTGACCTGGAATTAGGTTTTCTGAAAAATGCTACTCTGTTTTTATTATACATAATGATAGAGACAGAATTAAAATAAGTGTTCAACATAAAAAGTGTTCATTTATATATTATTTTTAAGCCTGTAAAAGTTTTTTTCAATTGAATTTATGATTTATGAGATATTAGGTCATAAGTGTAGACTGCTCAGAATGACTTTTAACAGAACATAAGTTACAAATTTCTATCAATATAAGGACCTTAAAGTTTGAATTAGAGAAAGTGTTAAACATAAAATATATTAATTTATATGTTATCTAAATGATTGTAAAATGGTTTTGTAATTGGATGAGCATGACATTAATTATATGTATGGAAACAGGGTCAGTTTGGATAAAGATTTCAGGGCAGTAGTTTAACTTTGGAAATTTACTAATAATTGTTCAATGATCCAAAAATTCTACAGTATTTTTATTATATATAATGATAGAGATAGAATTAGAATAAATGTTCAACATAAAAAGTGTTCATTTATGTATTATTTATAAGCTTGTAAAAGGGTTTTTCAATTGAATTTATGATTTATGAGATATTAGGTCATAAGTGTAGACTGTCCGGAATGACTATTTAACATAACATAGGTTATAAAATTCTATTAATACAAAGACCTTAAAATTTGAATTAGAGAGAGTGTTAAACATGAAAAATGTTCATTTATATGTTATATAAATGATTGTAAAATGGTTTTATAATTTGATGAGTACGAAATTAATTATAGGCATGGAAATGAGGTCAATCTGGATAAAGATTTTAGGGCAGTAGTTTAACTTTGGAAATTCACTAATAATTGTTCAGTGATCCAAAAATTCTTCTGTGTTTTTATTGTAAATAATGATAGAGATAGAATTAGAATAAGTATTCAACATAAAAAGTGTTCATTTATGTATTATTTATAAGCCTGTAAAAGGTTTTTTCAATTGGATTTATGATTTATGAGATATTAGGTCATAAATGTAGACTGCCTGGAATGACTGTTTAACAGAACATAGGTTATAGAATTCTATTAATATAAGAACCTTAAAGTTTGAATTAGAGAAAGTGTTAAACATGAAATATGTTCATTTATATGTTATCTAAATGAATGTAAAATGGTTTTATAATTGGATGAGTATGAAATTAATTATAGGCATGGAAACAGGGTCTATTTGGATAAAGATTTCAGGGCAGTAGTTTAATTTTGAAAATTCACTAATAATTGTTCAGTGATCCAAAAATTCTAAAATTTGGATAAGTTATAATTTTATGTGTATATTTTCAATATAAGAAGGAATTACAGTAATTGGTTAAGTATCAATTGAGTTATTAGCAAAATAACAGTATCTGCCAGAATAAGATTTGTAGGCATAATGCAGGCAGTATGACTGGTTATAAGCTTAAGTTTAAATTAATACCATAAATTGTGTAATAATGATTTTAATGTGAAATTTGGATATGTTAGAACTTATATGTTAAGTTTAATTAGGAATAAGAATTAAATCAATTGGATAAGTGTAAAGAGAGATATGTGTAATGGAGCACAGGCTGCCATTGAAGAATTTTGCACAAAAAAACCTTAGTAATTCGAAAATTCTTAGGAATTTCTTTCATATAAGTATAAGTAATGTAATTTTATGTTAAATAGTATCTAAATGAAAATTTAATGGATATGTAGAGTCAAGAATAAATAAGAGATGTGATGGGTACTATAAGAGATAAGGCAAAGAATCAAGGATAAAGTAAAAGGGAAATGTACAAGTCATAAGCTAAGGTGAGTAATATATACATCATATTCATGCTATGATATGTTGACCCAATGAACATATTTCCATCTTGATTAAATGCTATTTTGTATTTCTTGTTCATTCTTTGATCTTCCTAAAGACAGAAATTGTCCATATTCATTGATTATTATTGATATTGAAATGTCTATTGTGCTTGATTGACTATGTTCCCGAATTGCTTCTAAATGTATGCACACCAAATATTTAACTATGATATTTATTGTTAATTGCTACTTTTATATCAAGAAAAAAAACCGATACATGATTAATAAAATATATTGACACTGATTGACAAGTACACCCATGTGTATCTATCGAAAGCCATTATACCGTAATGTTCTTAATGCATACTGGATATTGCTATTGATTTCCATTGGCCTATTTATATGAGATTTGACAGAGCTGCTTCTCCGACAGGGTAGTGGGTACATACCATCGGCAATGTGCACATTGACTATACGTGATACCCTAGCCATAAGACCCGATCAATCTTATGTATATTGATACATGTGATATGAGTTTCATGGCCCTTTATCTATCTTTTCTCTGTCTTATATATATGATATAAATATTATTTACCTGTTCATTGATTCCAAGCTTAAATCTTATTGCTTACCATTGATGGCCTTTCTCTCATTGATTATTGTTATCATCAATCTAATTGTTACCTGTTTCAAACTCCCAAAGACATTTGGTGTGCAAATTAATTAACTTTTGACAAGCAAATTTGAAATACTATTAACCATTCATTGTATTTATTGATACTTGACTTCCATTGATAACCTTTATTATCATATGCTTATATCTCATATTTAATGATGTATACATACTCACTGAGTATTTTTATACTCACCCTATTGTGGTTTATAATTTTTACAG
>CANXYC010658866.1:0-70222 GCA_948193065.1 Aleurites moluccanus | reverse complement strand
TTTGGTCTCATTTATTCTATTTGGTGAATGCAGTGAATTTTCTGATATATTTGACTTGGAACATTTCAAGAGAGTTCTAGCAAATGATGTGAGGATAGTTTCATCATTGCCGTCCACACATATAATGACAAGGCCGGTGGAAGAGAAAAGAACTCCTCTACATGTTTCTCCCCAATGGATCCGTGCACGCTATCTCAAGCGAGTAAGAATTGTTCCTCACTTTGTGCTTTTAAGTAACCGCTTTGGCTTCTTTCTATTGCTTGTTACTTTGGAACTCTTGCATAATGTTTGCTTTACAGTAAGAATTATTGCTCAATTTGCTTTTTGGAGTAACTACTTCTTGGTTGTATGTGGGTGTGGCATTAATTTGGTAATGTAAGAAAGAGAAAGAACAAAAGGATAGATAGGGCAGCAGCTGTTAGTTTTGTAGCTAGGCAAAAATGGCCCACAACTTATTATTGAGGATGATGTGTGCTTTATGGTTTTTAACTTTGCTTTGGCTTTGAGAAAATCGAATTGTGGTAGTTTCAGAGGGATGTTATTAATCTCTAATTGATTATCAGTATGTTAATATTTGTCTTAACAAGGTCGTTTTATATGCTATCAGACAAAATGAACAAAAATATAGGAACAATTTCATAATTTGTTGGGACCTATTGTCTTTGGAGTCGCCCATGCTGATTAATTGGTTGCAATATAATATCATATTGGATAATTTTTAGTTGTTGGATAGTTTTCTGAATGAAATGTGTTCTCAACATATTTGCAATATAGAATGACTAATTCAAAGTGTTGATGATCTTTATAACAACTCCATTCTCATCTTATCCATTTTTGTAAACATGCTTGGCATGTTATATGGAAGTTCTTATCACTTGGCAAAAAAAATACTCCAGTGGCATGTTCACACAGTTCATCTTACTCACAATTCTCTTGGTTTCTGCAGCTTAATCGGGAAGGAGTTTTGCTTTTGCGTGGTTTGGATTCGAGGCTCTCTAAAGATCTTCCTTCTGATCTTCAGAAACTTCGATGCAAGGTATTATCTGATTTCTATTTTGCTTTCTGTTTGAACATTCAGTTATCTGATTATTTGACTTGCATGAAAGAGTAAGAATCTGCTCAAGAACTTGGTCCTCTGACCATATAAAGGAAAAATTCTTAATTTAGAAATGGAGAAAAGTGCCCTTAGAAAGTCAATCTTGTTTTCAACTTGATTTTTTGTGTAATCCCGCTCTTTTAAGTTAAGGTTCTTAATATATCAGGCTTTGATTTCTTTGGTGTTTAACTTCAGGTGGCATTTCATGCTTTGAGGTTTGCTCCACCAATCTTGGAGCTCGGAAACAGGCTTGCAGATAGGATACGAAGCAAGGGGCCTTACCTTGCTCTTCATTTACGGATGGAGAAGGATGTATGGGTGAGAACAGGGTGCCTTCCTGGTTTGAGTCCTGAATATGACGAGATGATCAACAATGAAAGAAAAAGACGGCCTGAACTTCTTACTGGACGATCAAATATGACTTACCATGAGAGAAAACTAGGTGGCCTCTGCCCCTTGAATGCCATGGAGGTGACAAGGTTAGAATTTGATCCTTTTGCAATATGTAACATCAAATATTAAAATCCAACTATTCAATCTCCATGTCAATCTACCTTTTTTTCAATGGAAGGGCTTTCTAATAAGCCTTTTCTTTTTTGTTAATGTTTTAGGCTGCTTAAAGCTCTTGGAGCTCCAAAAGATACCAGAATTTATTGGGCAGGAGGGCAGCCTCTTGGTGGTAAAGAAGCTTTGCTACCATTAACTAGAGAATTTCCTCATTTCTACAACAAGGAAGATCTTGCCTTGCCTGGTGAACTAAAACCATTTGCAAACAAAGCTTCATTGATGGCTGCCATTGATTACATAGTCTCCGAAAAGAGTGATGTTTTCATGCCATCTCATGGTGGAAATATGGGCCACGCAATCCAGGTATAGTCTACCATCTCCATATATCTTACGAATTAGTATATCTTTACTTCCAACTTTCAGTAATCATAGTTAGTCAGAGCAAATTTAATTACAAAATGTCCTTTGCCTAAAGGGAAGCTTGTTCTCAATGCAGGGACACCGGGCATATGCAGGGCACAAGAAGTATATTACCCCAAACAAAAGACACATGCTTCCTTATTTTCTAAATTCATCTCTTCCTGAAGCAGAGTTCAATATGATCATAAAGGACTTGCATAGCGATTCCTTAGGACAACCAGAACTGAGGAATAGCAAAGCTGGAAGAGATGTCACAAAGTATCCAGTCCCAGAATGTATGTGCAAGGATGCACATGCTTATTCCTCTTTATGATTGAGTGCCAACGATTGCAAACAAAAACATCAGAATGCAACAGATTGTTCATCTGAAAAAAAAAATGATTTTCATCCACAAATCCCTTGAATCTGAGACCCCTTTTGAAAACATGATATAAGCAATCTTCCGGACAATGATGGTTCAAGGAGCAAATTTTTGAAGTGAAGGGGCCGCGAATGCCCTTTTTTTTCAAGTAAACTCGCTGTTCATCTACATTCAATTTACTTGTGTGTATGTACTGTACATGAGAGGCATGATAAGCATATTATACAGAGTCAAATTTTAAAATTCTTGATAGTTTATAGGCCATTTTTTTCTCCTGTTTAGGATAAGATTCTTTTACTTAATTCATTCTTTGTACTAAAATCTATGTATCACAGATCCATACATGTATATGTATAATAAATAATCTTCATTAATTCATATTCTATCAAATGAAAGAGAAGCTCATTTATGTTATTGTTGGAATTATGTTGCAATGTCAGCCTTGATTCATCAAGACAACTGTGATCTGGTGCTGATAAATAAAATCTGGTGAAAGTGTATCTACTTTGGGCAGCAATTGGTTCTGTTTTAATAAATTTTCTTTTTATACAAAAGCTTTTCTTTTGTTGGTGCATAGTACATGATCTTATTACTCAAATGGTCCTGCACTCTATGGGTTTGAAACTTGGATTTTCTATCACCAATCGAAATTAATGGCCTCACTTGAAAGCATCACAAAACAAGAAAAGGACCTCTTGGTTTAGTCATAAAAAGCTAGAAATTTTTGTTGTTTGAAGAATGATTAAATGACTATAATACCCCTAAAGTTTACTATAATTAACATTTTAATTATTTCACTGTTTTATTAGCTAAGGTTTTTGTTTCTTTTCCTTTATATTGTTTAATCAAGAAATGGTTGATGAAAATGAAGAAAAAAAATCTAATAGTTGTCAAGAAAAAGCCATTCAATTGATTTTAACTAGTTTTGCTTTTATATTATTTAGTAATTGTTTCCAATTTGGCCTCAATATCTTCGAATTCGAATTCACCTTGTGTGGCTAATGGCTTTCAAACAATGATAATTGGGTAGCTAATGGCTTTCAAACTCCATGGACATGGAGACTGATACTCCCTTTGCTTCTCCATTGAGTATTGACAGATTTGAAAAATTAATAAAACATCTGAAATTTATATAATTTTCAATATAATTTGTCATTAATTCATTCTGAAACTTGAGTTTATACTAGCGTGCATGTATTTGAATTTAATGGATAAATTTACTTAAATTCTTAATATTAATATTTATAGCACATAATACCCATCAGTTGAGTTGCTTGCATCGGTGAGGGGAAGAATTTTAAAAATGAATCTAGTGGTTTTTTCAAGAAATTTGGGTATTCCTTTGTATTTTTCCCATCCGGATGTTAAATTCTCATCTGGCATATTGGTTCTAGCTATTGTTGATTGGGAAAGTACCCAGCAAATATATACTGCCCAAAGTTCACAGCTGCATGAAGACCTGAAGTTACCCAAATTATGGTTGTCAAAACTTTGTTCAGATCGTCATTGGTTTTCAAGACAGGCCACAATGGTTCATCCATTGTCAGATTTGACCTTGCTTTCTTCACGGTAGTAATAGTTCACATAGTCTGTAACCCATCCGTTAATTGCATCCCAGGATCAGACCAACAATCCGCGTATGGTAATCTTTATAGTTAGCTTCCGGACATGCTTTACAGTTGGATCCTCGTCTGTCATTCCCGTGAAAATTTAACAGAATTTAAACTTTTAATCTCATGTACTATCAGATAAGCACTCAAATATTGGATTACTAGTCTATATCGTACCTTTTGATAGAGTCATTTGGCCAGTGTTCTTCGTAAGCTACAGAGCTGAGCTCAATGGAGTACTTGCCAGGAGAGAAAGTGCTTTCTAAGATCCCCCATGCATTAATGAGCTTCTGTCGAGCAGGAGCATTGATTGCCATTGTGGACCGGAAATGGGGATGAGTAATTTAATTTCTCTGTATATAGGGTGCACTTTCACTTGGTTGTGTATTAGCTGCGATTACATACGACACTACACAAGCATGTGTCCTCAGCCTACAAGACAAAAAAAAAAAAAAAAAAAAAAAAAAATCAATCTAAGAAGTATTGACACTTTAATTTTTGGGGGGATCCATGCCTTACTGAATCATGTTGAAATAAACTATAGAATGTTTTTCAAGTACAAAGTATTATTATAATGTGGATTAAATATTCATAGTAAAATTATATATTTAGATACTGAGTAGTGTCCTATTTTTTATTTTTTATTTTTTATTTTTTTTATTCATCGTATTATTTATTTTTTAAAATATTTTAATAATTAATATTTTTTTTATAAATGATATAACGTATAAAAAAAATATAAAATATATAAATTAATAAAAAATTCAGACCATATAAATATGATATATACATAATAAATTTAATAAATATGTATAAATTAATTTATTTTAGGTATTAAATTATCATGGATTCGGACAAGGAGTGAATCCTGTAGTTGAAAATATAAGACCTTACCAAATTGTGAAAAACAGATTTATTTTTTTTTGACCAATTTCAGATAAAAACAAAGAAAAATAATTCACTTGTTATAAATGCTTAATTTCTTTCTTTCTTTGATTTGATGTACTCTGTGGTATGGTCATACTGCTAAGTGGTATTTCTTTGCTGATTTTTTTTTTCTGAATTTTTGAATGTTACTTTTTTTATTAATTTGAAATTTATTATTTTTATAATTTATTAGTTATTGATGGCTTTATTTTTATATATATTTATTTAAATGATTATTACTATATTATTATTCAATATATATTTTATAATAAATAATTGAAAAATAAAAAAAATGAAAAAATAGAAAATTATTAACAATTCAACGTATTTTTTAATTTTTAATTTTCTATTTAAAAAATAAAAAAAAATAGAAAACAGAAAAATAGAGAAAAAAACTAGAAAATAAAAATGAAAAATATTTTTCACAACTAAATCTCTCGTACCACCGCCATCACTACACTTGTACCAATTAGCATAATCAAAGCATTAATTCAACTGAAAATGAAAAGCATTTTTTTTTATTATGCCCTTTTATATTCTCTAATGTGGAGCTATGTACTTGGCTTAAGCCTTGGAAGTCATTTCTCTATGTTTTTATGTGGGGAAAACAATGGAAAACTTGTCGATTAGGGTTGTATTAGCAAAAAAGAATAACTGGATGAGCTATATATACCATCATGTAGTCCAAGCTCATTATCAAGAAATAATAAAATTTAAAAAGAAAAATTTTAAAAAAAATAACATAAACCCGTGCACATTTTTTTTTGATTTATTGATGCTCTACATGATAGAGATAACTCGCAAACCTTAACTGTTAAAGTACTTCACATAATTCACTCTCTTTTTCTTACCCACAAAGCAAATTTATTTTTTTTATAGGGTTCATGGAGCTTATTAGCATCTAATGTTTCTGAAAATTAAATTAGATGGAAATACTATTGGGAACTCCTTTTCCTGTGACTCCAGACTCAGAGAGTGGCTTCAATAGCTCATAAGGAACAAGTCCAGCTCCACTTCTATTTGAATTCTTTCTATCATTATTCCTCTCATCAATTGTAGCTTCAAGCTCCTTTAATCTTGCACTGAACCTCTCATATGCAGTCTTAATGACAGGATTTGCCTCCCAAGATGGTTCCAATGTGTTTCCAATATATTCCTCTTCAGGTGAATGGCTTGATAGAACATCCAAAATAGCCATCACTTTAGTTGCTTGTTGCTGCGATGGGAAGCATTGTAACAATGTATATTCCGGTTTCTTCAAGAAGAGTTCAAACTCCTGCTCTGATGGCTCCTCAGTTGGCATATTAGTTCTAGCTATTGTTGGCCTGTTGGGGAAGTACCCAGCAAACACATACTGGCCAAAGTTCACTGCTGCATGGTGCCCTGAAGTTACCCAAATTATGGTTGTCAAAACTTGGATTAGATCTTCTTGGGTTTTAAGAACAGGCCACCATGGTTCATCCTTCTTGTCTGCATGGCCTTTAGTTCGAACTTCTTCCCAGAATGCTTGAAGTTCTTTGTCAGATTGGACCTTGCTTGGTTCTGGGTAGTAATGCTTCACGTAGTCTGCAACCCATTGCTTAATTGTATCCCAAAGCATCAGACCATCATTTGCAAATGGGTAGTCTTCAATTGCTAGCTTCAATCCATGCTTTGCTGTTGGATCCTCCTCTGCCATTCCCCTGAAAATTTGATCAAGAAAATGATCAATTCAATTCAATTCGGTTACCTTGCGGCTCATGTGGCATATAATATTGAAATTGTTCCACTACTAAGCTGTTTTATTTGATAAACAACAAAATCATGGAACGTCAAATGGATTAATGTTGTACCTTTTGATCAAGTCAGCGGGCAATGCTTCAGTGTCAAAACGCCAGAGCTGGTCATAAGCAACAGAGCTGAGCTCAATGGAGTACTTGCCAGGGGAGAAACAGCTTTCAATTATTCCACCTCCGTTGATGAGCTTATCTCGAGCAAGAGCATTGATTTCCATTGTGTACCGGAAATGGGGATGTAAGAGTCTGTATATAGGGTGCATTTCACTGAGTTGTCTATTAGCTGCAATTATATATGGCTCTACACAGGCATGTGTCCTCAGCCTGCAAGAAAAAATAAAAAAGAAAAAGGTTTCAATTCCAAATTGTAAATGGATTAATAGAACTAACACATCAGAGGCCATGTAAACACATTACCAGTGAGAGACAAGTTGGTGGATGCCAGAGTCATGAGCTATAACATGTGTTTTGGCCAGCCTCCACAGCCAACAATCCGTGGCAGTATAGCCAGGAGTAAACACTTGCTTCCACTGTGGCTTGCCACCAATAGGTGGGCGAGTAAGTTCAATAGCAACAGGCCTCAAAGTGCTCTCATTGACAAGGAAGAACAGTGTCCTGGAACCATATAATGTAGTGTCTTCAAGCTCTCTCACTTTGGCCACATATGGTAAGAGAATATCATGGTAATCCAATATAAATAGCCTCTTTTGCTTTAAAGCCTACAAAAAAAAAATTGAAGCACTTGTTTATGTGCCAAAACAAGAAATCATTTATTATAGCCCCTATGGTCAGTCTGCCATTATATATATACCTCTTCAACAGTCATGAAGCCTCTGATCTCTTTCTCTATTATTTCTTTTGTGATTGCTGATTCAGCTGAGCCATAGATTTTAGGGTCAAGTTCACTCTTCAGAGGCCATTCCTGCAAGAGAAATATTCTCAAAATTAGTGTTTTTGTTCAAGAAATATAAACTTTTAAATTTAGTAAATCTGTTTGAAATTTTGAAATTAATATAACAATAACATTATTTTTTAGTAGAATTGCGATGTTTGGATGCAAATCAGATAATGTACTATTTATCTTACCGTAACTAATTGTATGCCATACGGATTAAGACCAGCAAGAGTTTGACGAGAAAATTCTTCATCTCTGAACCAAGAAAATTTATCTCCTGCAAAGAAAAAATTTATTTATGAGTAAAATATATATAAGATTTTATATGTTTGTGCAGATGTACATATAAGAGAGACAGAACCATACTATCAAACAGTTCAGGAGTCTCAAAGAGCAAGATTTCATCTCCAGTTTCCTTGACAGTTTTCACAGTCCTTGGTAATAGTGTCTGAAGGTACCAAGGTTTTTCAGTGTTTTTGGGCAATTCAATTCCTTCATTGAATAGTTTATCAATGGCAGTGAAGTATGGGAATCCAAGCTTGTCATCAACAATTGCAGTCTCTATTGTGGGCACAAGAGCATGTAATAGTGATTTTACTGTATTGATACCAAATGTCGCTTGCTTCAACTCTGAGAAATTCTCATCTCTTGGTACATAAATACTGCTGCTTCTTGATTCTGATAATGGATCTGCAAAGATACCATTTAATACAAAAAATGAAAAGATTTAATATTATTGATCTTATTCAGGTGTAATTACATATTAATAATGTCAAAACCAGGCAATATAGCCCAAGAGGTCCAGTTCAGTTGCTCTCCTCACTCTTGGGAGAGGGTGTTGGGTATGCATCTATAATTACAGTGAGTTTCTCAAACCCATTATAATGAAAGAGATATATAAATAAATATTTATTAATCTGTCGATCGATGATCACCACTGATAACTACCACCGGCAATCAGTGACCATCAATAACCATCACCGATCGCTGGCCACCACTATATTAACAATTTTTTTTTTCATATTTATCAATAAAATTTTAAAATATGAAATTTTTATAAGTTTAAATATATTTATAATCTTATAAATTTAAAATTTTAAATAACTTTTAACTAATTTTAAATATTATAATCAAATAACAGAAAATTAATTTTTTGAAAAATATTTTTTCCATTTTTCTTAGAAAATATTTTTCAAAGATAAGTTAAACGGAGCCCAAATCTCATTATCAGCTTTTTAGATTGTGAGTTTTAGACATGGCGAAGGCATCTTAACATATTAAACACAGAATACAATAAGAGTTATCATATTTTAAATATTTTTTCATTTAGAAATTTTATCATTCATCACCTAAAATTCAGCGATTTAATTTTCAGTCAAACACCGCCTAATTATCAAAGTATATAAGAATGATACAGAATTTGTGGTTACCCTTTTTGGCGCGTGGGCGTCCTGTTCTACAACGCCTGGGATAAGGGTGCTCTTTTGTACCAAGAACAGGTCTTGCAAGATCTGCATCACTATCTGGATCTCCAAGGTCATTATATGTGTCATAATCATAAATCCTCTCAAATGTTTTCCTCTCTCCTTGTCCATTTCCTCTTAAATTTTCCAATTCCTCCTCTCTTAACCTCTTCAATCCATCTGGGGTCTCAGCTGGTAAGTAGGACTGGTTCACGAGCCGCAAAAAAGTCTTAATGACATTTTGACAAACACCATATGTACAATACTAAAAACAAAAAATGCGCAATAATTTTTCAAATAAAGAAAGTTGAAGGAGGAGAATATTAGACCTTATTGGTGAAGAAAATTCTTTTCTTGGGATTATCATGTTTAGAATGAGCCCATGAATTACAAGAAACAGTGACAGCGCCATTAGGGAAGCCATCAAGAACAATGCTTTCAATGAAGATTTCTTTGTGATGTTCATTCTCTATAAGAACAGCTCCTAATTCACCAAATCCTGCTGGAACATTGAATTTTGCCTCTAATTTCACCTCACCAGGCTCATGGGTTCCTATATGAAGATGAGCATAAGCTTTCACTGTATCCTTCTCTAGCCCACTACCTGTTCAAGAATTTGGGTATTGTTAGCTCAGGAGTCCAAATTGGGTTAGACTACCCTGAAACTGAATTATTTACTGGGCCTAAATTTTTTATATGAATACAATATAAATTTATTTGAAATTAAAGTATATTGTAAAAGTAAAATAAAAGGAATGTAAAAGTAATTTACATCAATAATTTTATAAATTTAATTATCTTATATTAAAAGAAAAACACTCTAATAAATCATATGTGATAATATTTATATGAATATCAATATTATTAATACTGCTACTTACTGGGATCAAGTTCTGCACTAACAAGCTCCAAAAGCAAACTTTTACCAATGATATCAGTTAACTCATCAAGTGGCTGAGTTATACCAATACTAGAAATTAACCCACCAACTGTTACTTTAACAGTAACAGTTGCTTTAACTGAAACAGATTCAGTATGGTGTTTTATTGCTGATATAGCATCACCAAGAATACTAGCTCTTACACTCAAACTTCCATTCTTCCGAGGGAAACTTTTCTTCTGCTTATAATTAATATTGAAGGAAGTTTTTCCATTGCTGGATAATAATAAAGAAGGTTTTGGTGGTAAAAGAGAGAAGGGTTTTGTAGAATTTAGCTTCTGAATTTGAGAACTTAACATTTTTTTTTTTTTATTAAATGTGAATAAGTTGATGATAAAGAAATGCTATAGCTAGAGCTTATTTGCAATTCTTCAATGGAAGTTGTTATTTGGGATTGTCAATTGAGTGTATTTATACTATGAAGGAGAGAGACTTGTATCTTGGAAATTTTTTGGACCTTGTGTTAAACGTTTTTCTTTTTTTGTATATGGTTTCAAGTTTTTAATATTTTTTATGTCTCTACAAACATTATTAGAATCTACCTACCCCTAATCAATTACAATAGGTAGTTTTCAGCTGCTATGGTAAATATCATAAGAGCTGCTCATTCCCTCTTTGAAAGGATGTGAGCTAGACTGATGTTTTTAATCACTGAAACTTGAATTTTTTCAATTCAATGGAGTAGTGCTTGTGGGGATTAGTGTTTCCTTCATTGCCATGGTTTTTCTTCAAGGTTTTTTTTATGTACTCAAGCCTTTGAAGGATCTATATGTTCTAGTAATTATCCAAGGGAGTTATTCCGTATATTCACTATTTACCACTATCTCTGGATATTTAGGGGCTGTTTGGTTGGCTAACTAAACACCTCTAATTGCCGATTGTCAATATGTGCATCGCCAATTGAGAAAATTTATGATATTTGATTGGCCAACTAAAACCTCCGATTATGCTAAAATTTCTTTTTAATCGGCAAATTTCATAAGCAGTTATAAGCTGCTTTTAGCGATTAGCGATTTGGCAATCGCACTTTTATATCAATCGCACATTTAACCATCGCTTTACCAAACACCCCTTAGTTATTTACAATTAAAATAGTGAGATCTTAATTATCATGGATCAGAACTGCACATCACCAATACTTATTGGAAAAATCTCAAGAACTAGAAATTTTATTGATGTAGACAAATATTAAAGTTTCTAGGTTTTTTTTTTTGAGTCTATTATACTTTCTTCCCCCTTTAATTCGGTACTTAAGTAACCAAAATCATTATTTCTTAAAAAATAAAATAATTATTGCCCTTTTTCTAAAAAAAAATATTATTAGAAGCTTAACTTAAGATAATATTGTAAACTAGATTATATGCAGTGTAATTATATCATCCTTAACGATTATCATTAAATTAATTAAAATTTTTATAGTCATTTTCATTTAAAATTTGAATATGAAACTATTTGCTAATAATTAAGAAATCAATTAAATTATTTATAATTAAATATTTTATTTATCTTTATCTTGCAAACACAAGTCAAAATTTAATGAACAGTGAAGAAAAAGAACTAAACAATAATATGAATCCATCAATTATGTTTAAATTATAAATTTATTTAATTATAATTTTATCAAAAACTCATTAATTATTATATTTAAATTAAATGCACCAATGTGAACTTGATTGATTGATTTTTTTTTTTTAAATATATGTTTATTATGTGAAATAAAAAAATATTTTTATTTATATACAATTTTATATTATTTAATATTATATTATACTGAATAATGTCCAAAAATATTTAATAAAGTCATATACACAAAACACATTAAAATATCAAATAATCCATAAACAACTGTGACAATGTAATCTATAGCCAAAGAGTCCTGAAGTTACCCAAATTAGTGGTGTCAAAACTTGGACTAGATACATATACAAATAGAGCCAGATTAGAAAACCAGGCGCGGATTAGAAACCAGGGGCAGTTTTGCTTGGTATTCAATCTGTAAACTTATTTATAACATATAAAAGATATTCAATTATCTCGTACTAATTTATTGAGATAAAAATATATTAAAATATATATATATATATATATTTATTATTAAAAAAAATATATTTATCGTTAAATTATATTTTAATATATTTATATTATAATTTAAAATTTTTATGTCATTTAAATTTTTTTTTTATATAATTTTACGGTATCACATCATTTTTTTTTAAATAATTTAATAGTTAAAATTTTTTTATTAATAATTATAATATATAAAAAAAATATATAAAATAAAAAATAAAATATCAAATATAACATAAAATTTAAATTAGTTTATATTATCTTTAGATGTTAATAGCTAGGTTTATAACTTTTACCTCTGCTATCATCATTTATCATGATGTCCAATAGATTTTGAAAAGAAAAAATCATAACACTGTCCTCCATGCCAAACAATTATTTCACATGATAAACAAGCTAACAAATTAATTTGCTCCCACATCAATTTGGCTTATGAAACAATTAAAAATATGCTTTCTTAATTTATTTTTTTAATTTAACGATAAATATATATATATTTTTAAAAAATAAAATTATGATCCATTCTTTTATAATATCCAAAAAATTTATTAAATTATATTATATATTATCTAATAAAAAAAAAATAATCCATCATCATTTTAAAATTTCGAGATTATTTTCTTCAGCTTTTCATGTGCTTAATAGTTATTTTCTTTTTCTTTCTCCTACAAACTAATGATAAAATTTCATACAAAACAGTTTAGGTAGTCCCTTTTCATTACATATAATTAAGATTATATTAAGTTTAACTGTTAGTAATTAATAGTTGATAATTAATTGTTAGTAGAAAATGATGCAAAAATTTTTGGAATACACCAAAAACGATAATAAAATAAATTTATTTAAAAATATAAAATAATAAAAATATCAAATATATATTTTAATTTAAAAATAATTATAATATTATTGGAAAAGAAAATAAAAAAAATAGAGCAAGAAAATAAAGGAAAATGAAAAAATTAAAGGAAAATGAGAAAGAAAAGTGAATGAAAATGAGAGAAAATTAGATTATATAATATTTTATTAAAAATTAAATAATTAATTTTTTAAAATAAAAAAATTATTTTATTAATTTTATCAAATTTTAAGAATTAAATAATAATTTATTTTAAAAAATTTAAAAAATAAAGAGTGAGAATGCCGCTTATTTTCATCTAGATTGTTAACTGATAGTTGATAGCTGATTATTTATAAGTATTTAATAAAATTATTATTAGATATTATTGTTAATATGTTTAATAATAATTAAAGATAAATATTAATATTTATTTTTTATTTAAATATTATTTTTAATAAAATAATATAATTTTTTTTATTTAAATAAATATGAGATGTTTCAACATAATGCAAAATTAAAATTTTTTTAAATAATAATTACTTAATTATCTAATCTAATCATTAACAATTATTTAAAAAAATAACTAAATAAATTTAATATAAATATTAAAAAAAAAAAAAAATAACAACTGTATCAAATTTTATCAGACACATACTAAGCTATAATCACTGTCACAATATTAATGAAAACATTTAAATAATGATATCAGAAAGGGATGGGCCTTCCTTTAAAAACCTGACCAAATGTAACAACCAATAAAGAAAATTAAACTTGTAGTAATAATAGGCATGTCCTTTTAATGTCTTAAATTATAATATAAATGTCCATATCTGTTGTATTTTATTTAAATGGAATCCTTATCTCTTCCCTATTTTGTCTATACATTCACAATGATTATATATATATTATTACTTTAGACTCATTGATTGTACCTTACTTTTCATTTTTTTCATTTTGTTTTGCTCTCAGTTTCTATTTTTAATTTAATTTAGAGTATCAATGTATGTGATTTTAAACACATAATTCACATTGTTACCTAAAATTATTGCTTCTGCTATTCAATGTTTCCGTCATTACCATACTGCAATTACAACTGGCCGATTTGTCTTTTTATATGTAATTATGATTTTTTTTCTTTTTAATGAACTGCTACAATAATGTGCTATGAGAGACTGGCTAGCAAATCGAGCTACTGCCATGCCTCTGGGAATTATCTATAGTGACGCTAGGGGAGAGAGTTGGCCACGTTGGTGTGCCACAAGCTAATTTCTGTTTCCTCGTTTGTCTTTTAGGGTCTTTGGCATTGGCCCTGTTAGTTCATTAAAAAAAAAATGTGCTATGAGAAATGAACCAAAATCCATACACGCTGTTCTCAATAATTTGATTAATAATGAGCACATGCATATGCATACAAATTTCATATGAACTTTTTATCAAAACTAAAGAAGAAAAAATATTAATGGGTATTTGGATGTAAATGAAATTTTAAAAAATAAAATTTTAAAAATATTGTTTCAAAATAAGCTGAGATATTTAATTTAAATTTTTTATGTTTTAAAATTTTAAAATAATATTTTATATTAATCTGACAAATACTTTAAAAATTTATTTTAATATTTTTTAAATTTTAAATCGATATTTAATATTTATTTTAAATACATCTAAATAACCCCTAATAACACCATCCTCCAATATCATGAAACAATCACCCCCTTATTTCTAAGAAGAGTAAAATAAATGATTTCCTGACAAGAGATAAAAGTCCTGATGTGCCATCCAATTTGTACTAAAATTAGTTTTTCAATAGATATGATGAATTAGACTTTCTTTTCTCTGCTGGCTAGGACATAGAGTACTCAAGTGAGTCTGAATTACTCCCATAAAAAAAAATAAAAAAAAAAGAAAAGAAATTTTTTTTATTTAATTCATCTAAATTTAATTTTTTTTATATAAAATTAATTATTAACCCATCTAAAATTAATTAAAAAACTTATTAATATATATAAAATTTTTCGCTTAATCTATTTAAATTTAATTTTTTAAATAATATTAATTTTCATTCTATTTAAAATTATTTTTTTTTTAATTTTGTCACTATTTACTCTCCTAAACTCCTAGTGCTCTCAATCATAGACGAATATAGACTCGCTGCTTGGTGCTTTTTAAAATAAGAGTCACCACACAACTGCTGTCACTCAACTTCTAAAATTATTTTTTAGGGTTAAGAAATTTTTAAGTTTAAATTTTAATCTGAATCAAATTTGAAAAAAAAAAATAAAAAAAATGGTATCAACTTCAAATAAGATACAATTAAACAAAGTGGAGTTATATACTATATAAATGGGTGGGTGGCACATCTTATCAAAATCACTGTGGCAGACGTGTATATATATATATATTTTGTCTTCATTATAATTATATAAATTAAATATATAAAATCATTAATATAATCTCTTGCCCTTGGTCGAGTGGGAGAAAGGTCTTAATGACACTCATGAGACATGAGTTGAAAATTTTACTTCTAAAAAAGTAATAATTTCATAATAATGAATCTCACAAAAAATATTCATCCTAACAATTAATAATAAAAATTTTCAAAATTAAACTGATTAAATAATCAATAAAAATAAATGATCAAACTTAAAAATTTAATTAAAATTAAATCGATTAAATTGAAAATATATATATATATATATATATATATATATATATATATATATATATATAATTTGATATTTATTATATATATGATGAAAATAAATATAATATAATTATAACTAAATTAAAAATTTATATAAAATTTTATTTTTTTTATGGTATAAATATAATCATATTAAGTTAAATATTATATGTGTAGTAAGTTATGGATATTAATTTGTTTAAATATCTACTCACGCAATAAAATAACATACAATAGGATAATGATTTTAGTGTATAATAGGTTTTAGTTTTGAGTAACAAAATTACTAAAATTTTCTTAATTTTTTTTAACTCAAAATAACGTCGTTTTTACTTAATAAAAATCATGTCGTTTTAATAAAAAATTTTAAAAAAATAAAATAAAATAAAAACTGATTCGCTCGAATTAGAAAAATCAATCCAATTCGACTAATTTATTAGTTAATCGATCAATTCATTCATTTTTTTACCTATTTTTGAGAACCAATAAATAAGAGTTAACCAAATTATTTTTAATTTAATTTTTAATTTTTCTAAAAATTATATTTTCTATAAAGACAATCTAATTTCACGATAATGATAAAAAATATATATATTTTTTAATTTAATAAGTACAATAGGGAAGTTGAGTGACATAAACACTTACCATTCAGTAAATGACATAACATTGAACTAAATATTTCAATTTAATTCCCTTTTTTTCTTGGACCGCCAAAGAAAAAATTCCTGCTCACACATCTTAATTCTTTGCTTTCATTTACTCAAATTCTCAAACAAACATTTTCCTATCACTTTCTTGAGAAAATTTTATTCTATTGAGATAACAGAATGATCCATTGGAGAAGAAAATATAGCAGAAGGTTTATTTGGCAACTGTAAGTATAGCAGTCCTGGCAACTCATACAAGAAAATGTTTTCAGTTTTGGATCCTAACAGGATTTTAGTGCTGCAGTGGTTATAGTTTCATATGACTCTGTATCCATCAAGAAAGGGTTTCAGTATGCGGCATACTGCTAGTAGTTTACAAAATGTTCTGTTTGCATCTGTAAATGGGTGGGTGTCTGTAGGTCTATTTTTGCATTATATGCAATCAAGAATGAAGCAAAGAAAATCTAAAACAATATTTATTGAAGCAATATAATCTTAACACCTTCAACTCATCAAAAGAATTACAACATCAATGCCTATTTTGAATTTCAAAATTAGGATCATGTTACAAAATTTGATGTTCATACAATGCTGATACTTTCAGACCAACCAAGTCTCAAGAAAATTGGAACACAAAGGCTGCCCCTTTTCCAGATGTATGTAATCATAAAGGCTGAGATCCTTTGAACCTCCCCATGCTTTCAGCATGAAGCTCAACCAGTCCAATCAAGCACGAGAGCCAAGACAAGAATCTCGCATAGAGTCAATGTTGCATTCTATAGCAAGTTGTTAGTTCATATAGATTCAGTCGCTAAATCCGCAATTGCATCAAATGACCTGAACAACACACTATCGTAGTCCATATCCCGTGAACAACATCAATCATATTGAAATCCGCATTTGTGCATTTTTTATTTCCAGAAGCAGAAGATCAGCTATATAAATGAAGAGGGAGAAAGAGAGAAAAAATAGCAGAATTAGTTTTGGTATAGTACTGCAGAATGCTGATGAACCTAATCTGGGCACAATACATTATTTGGAAACTTTTCAGATTAGATTTCTCATCCCACAACTCTTTAAGGAAAGAAAAAAAATAAAAATGTTGGGTTCAGCATGCATTATTGTAGTGCTGTCTAGCACTAAGGGGAAGAGATTAGCACAAGGAGAAACAGAACCAAAGTAAAGGTCCAAACTGGAAAAAAAATATTGAACCTACAGTATCAAGTAACAGAAATCCTATATGCGTCCAACTGCAGGAAAGCATCACTTCCTCACAAACATTAACCATTTTTTTCCAGGTTAAAAGGACAATGTTCAACCTGATTTTGAAAGAACATTGTGCCAATTGGTCAAGGCCCAGTAAATTCTCCACAGCAATGAAATGTCCACATTAAAATCCTATATACCATTCTTCCATCAAGCAAAGTTGGCAACTGGCAATTCATTGCCACAATGTTCATATGTTGAATGCAACCCAACCTAGTACGAGTTAAATCATACGTAACATGATTTAATACCATAATGGCAGAGCCAATTGAAAGATAAATTTTACAACAGGTAAATCATATTATGCAATGTCATCAAAGGAAAGCAAAAGTTAACACTTAATTTTTGTTCAGAAACCAAAATCCAAGTTTCTATATCACTTTCTGATGCGGCTGTCTTTTTGCGCATAGTCTCCATCACTAAACAGTACACACCAAATGTGACCTTAAGGGATTTGATAATATGGTTTTGGAGACAAGTCTTAAGAATCATACCTGGAATGTCCTTCACTTGAATTCCTTGCAGTAGTAGAAAATCCATCTCCTCTCCTCCCCTTCCAAATACCTTAAACATCCAATAACATATATCACCAAAAACTCTATTGAACATGACATTGCATTTGCAAGGTTAATCCTGTAACAAGAACTCACTAGTGGATTCCTCCTTTAAATCTCACAACAGTAGCTCCCACTTCGGCAAAACTCAAAAGCAGTTCATGAATCTCCTCCTGCGAAAGACACTCCAAATCTGAATCTCATTTCAACATAATCCCAATCACAAAAGCTAAGAAGAATCATTACAACAAGTTAACAACCATGAAATGAAGCATGCCTACAAGCAATGTACCAAACATTTAGCTAATAATATATTTCCAACAAAAACTCGACATAATTCCAAATACCAGTTAAAGAAAAAGGTGAAAATTTTGAAATTTATAATTAACAGGAAATTAGCCTATATTACAATCCCAGTTCACATCAATCAAAAACCAAATGCATAGTTAATGAGAATACACAAAAAAGAGAAGAAAAAGAGTTGGAGTTTGATTGAAAGTTGTGGGCTTCATGGTACTTTGGTAAAAGTGGCCATTTGGGTTGCTATGAAAGGTGTTAATTTGAAAAATTATTAAATAGGAGCAAATATATTTATTTTATTTATATAAGTATATTTTTATTTTAATTATATTTTATATAAATAAAAAAAATATGTTACTATTTTATTTAATAATTTTATTAATTATTTACTAAAATGTCTACTTGTAAATTTTGTAGTAATCATTGGCTCAACTATCCGCAGGGAAGCAAAGTGTGAAACGTTGCCGTTTTATTTTCAGTGGGTCCACGTTGCAGGGGCTGATATTGGGCCTTAAAATACAAAATTTAGAAGGAAAAAACGATCGACAATAGTTTTGCTTCCGGTAAATCAAAAATCGATGCTCAACCCCCTAAAAATACTGACATTTTATAATTTTCGAGCTCTTGAGTTTTGGAGATTTTTCCATCTACATGTCGATAGATGGGGATGCCCTGAAGTTGGGCGAGGGCTCAAGCAACCTTGGTGATGGCGGCGGATTACCAACTCTGCCCATCTAGCAAAATTTTATGTTGTACTAGGCAAAAATGAAACTTCCCGACTATAATGCTCGAGATGGATCGGATGCTTAGACTTGGTAGGATTGTTTACACAAGCGATTCTGTGTATGTTTGGTACAACAGGAAACAAAAAAAATAATTTTTTTGGATGAAAAGTTGATTTTGGTTTAGTTTACAGTGTTTGCTAAATATCAAAATTAATAAAAGTAATTATACAGATAGCTAAAATTCAACTATTTGGATAAGTTAGAAATTAAAATTTTTTAAAAAAGTTGAATTTTAGATTAAACGCATTGCTAATTTTAAAAAATTAATAGGCAAAAATACTCTTATAAATTTATAAGCAGTTTTTAAATTATATTTTATTAAAAACAAATATATAGTTAATTACTTTTAGAAATATCACTTTTAGAAAAATAATTTTTCTCCATATGAAAAGCTATTTTCATAAGATATGTTAAACTGAAACTATTTATCTATTATAGACGAACTTCAAGAAATAGCAAGAGCCGTGTGTTGGGTATCTGTTCTTCATAAAACAGGCGAAAGTCACTATGTAAGCTTGAAATTTTTGATCTGTAATAAATGTATGCCATGAGCTTATCCTATTCCTCTCTAAGAAAATTTGGGAGTACTTGCTAATGAATTTTGCAATTTTCTTCTCTCACTTCTATAGTTTTAAGAAAAAGAAGAAAAAATTGGTGTATACAATTAATGAGATTTTCTCAATTTTTTATTTAAGATTGTAAAGTTTTGTGTTTGAATTTTATTAAAAAATTTACTTAGTGCAAATTTCAAAGCAATAATAATGTAAAGTAATGTAGAAACATTATCTGTTGCCACAAAATGTAATTTTCATATTGATTTAGACTTGGTCTTACACCTACCCTTACATGAAGGAAACTAAAAACTAGTACAATTACAAGCGAGATGCATAAGAATTGACAGGGAAATGTGAAACTATTATTGGAACTCCTGATGATTTTGATTTCTCGAACTTGTTAGAACTTTTTGCATTAACTAAGTCATAATCTGATATATATCAAGAATGCAATGATATGTTTCATGTTGAAATTTAAGAGATGATCTTGTCATTATGATGTATTTTATAACCCACACTCTTTCATTTCTCCAACAAGTAATGCTTCAAGTTCGGCTCATAAAGGAACATCCAAGACTCTAACCCATTCAGTCCATGTTACAAGAGCTTATGAGTTTTATCCATATATTTTTGGGCTTAATTTAAATCATGCAAGAAGAGGAAGTCTAAATTTTTTCTTTATTAAACTAATCCAGCCGGTTGTGGGCCGAACTTGAAGCATTACTTTTTGAAGAAATGAAAGAGCGTGGGCTAAAAAATACATCATAATAACAAGATTATTTCTTGAATTTGAGCATGAAACATGTCATTGCATTTTTTATATATATCATAATCTTTAGTGGTAAAACAGCTGCTGAAAATGGCTGAGAATTGAACCATTTTGTTTCTTTTCTTTACACTTCTTGATTTAATTAGTAGTGTTTTTAGTATTAACCACTGCTTCTGATATTTGATTGATTGATGAGCTGAGGGTGAGAATTTATTGTGTATTTATAGTGAGATAAGAATGTTGATCATCTTGGGCAACAAGGAAACCAAGTTCAGTGGGTGGAGTGGCTTGTTTTAACTATTATATAATATATAGTTTATTAATTTATTTGTCAATTACTGCTTCAATTTTTTTTTATTTGGTCAATTAGATTTTTTAATCTATTAGTTTTTTTGAGATCAGATTCTTTAGTTTAAAGAAAATTTTAGCATATTACATAGCAAGGAGTACTATAAAATATTATTATATGTAACCAGTTCTTAATTACATATATAATAATAATAATAAATATTATTAAAATATTTTTATTTATTTATTAGTTTAAATGAATTAGATAAAAACATGTTATGATGTAAATAAATAAATAAAAAAATTCAAATTCACTTCATGTTATCCATAGTTTTTTTTTTTAATTGTTGAAAAGGAAGATTTAAATACTAACATTCACCTCTTAAAATATTTTAAAATTATACATTTATCACTACATTTTAGAGATTATAATAAAGAAAATTAATTTTTATATCATATAAAAATAAAAATACATAAATATTATTATAAAAAATATAAATATAAAATTATTATATATTTTATATAAATAACTGTTATTATTTTAATAGATTTTTGAATCGTTCACTATCAATATTTTTATAATAATATAAAATTTTAGATTATTAGTCACAAAATTCAATTGAAAAAAGAGATATATATGGAGAAAATAAAAAATGAAAGCTTATTTATTTCTTTCTCTTATAATATTATTTCTATTTTTTTTTTTAATTTGTTCAAATAAAGTTAGAATATGTAAAAGTAAAAAAAAAAAAAAAAAAAAACCTCTTAAGTTTTCATAATTAAAAACCCTACTAATGACTAAGTATTAAACCCTATTTTAATATTTTTTTTAATACTTAAAATTATATAAAATTTTAAAAATTTATAAAAATAAAATGAAATTTCCTCTATGATCCAACTTTAATATATATATATATTTCTTATTAGAGGAAATCATAGGAAACATTGGCAATTGCCACAAAATGTCACATTCAAATGAATTTGTGATTGTCAAATTTCTTACAGGAAACCACCAGAAACATTGGCTATGGCCACAAAATTTCACATTAAATTTAGAATGAATTTTAACAAATATCCCATGTGACTGTAAAATCAAATATTCTGTTTTTTCTGACCAATGATGACCAGATTGAAAATATGGCAATTGGAATTAATATTTTCTTTTATTTGACTAACTTATTATTTTAATGAAACAAAAATAAACAATCTGATCATATTCGAATCTCTTAATAGTACTTCTAATAAGCACTAATTAATTTTTTAATAGCTTTCTAAACATCATTACTTTAATGAATAAAACAGCCTTTCTTGTACATTAGGTAGGTTCCCATTGAGTATTTATGTAATTCATTCAAGTTTGTGACTCAATTTTATGGCACCTCAGCTACCCACATCTGTAAATTCTACTTTATGGTCAGTTTTTGTGGTTTTTTTTTTCTTTGAGAAACTTGAAAACCTGCAATAACTTAAGCAATGGATTAATTTTTGTTGCAAATTAAGATTCTTATTCTGCAATGTGTTACAAGTATTAATTTGTTGGATAATTAGGTTGGCAAAGGTTCAATCAAACTATAAATACTAATTAATTAGAAGGCTTAAATCATCAAAGTATATATCAAGAAGAGACATTCAACATAAAAAAAAAATAAGTTGCATAATTAATAGGAAAGAACAAAAATAAATGAAATATTAATGCTAAATCCTCAAAATTGGATAATCATCCAAAGAACAAAAATTCCCTCCATATAGAGGTAAAAATTAAAATTACTATAACCTCTAATCCTCATAATTATTGCCATGAAAGCTCCAAATTAAGACGTAAGCCCATAACTAAAACCTTGAAAGAATCGAGTTAACGGGGAAATAAGAAACTACTATAGGAGCACTACTTGATGATGACTTTGATTTGTTTTTGGATTTCTCTGAATTAGCAGCCACTTTCATGCTGCAGCTACAGACTTGTGCATCATCTGAAACTTTTGAAGAGGAAGATGATGAAGAAGGAACAAAACAACTAAAAATAGCTGAGAAATGAACCATTTTCTTTGGTTTCTTGGTCTTGTGAAGATCACTGTCTTCTTAAGCTCAAGAAATGAGAAATTTAATGGAAGATTTTGTGATTGATGATGAGGTTTAAAGTGAAAATCAAACAGTCTATATATAGAGAAATTAAAGAACAGAAAAGAGAAATGGAAGTTTCATTTGGGTTATAGGATTATAATCTTGATGTGCACGCAAAGGAAAATTCCAAGTATCCGACTGCCTAAATTATTGACCTAAACAAATGAGTAATGACCCATGTGGACTATAATAGCAAAGAAAGTCTGGCTAGAACACTTTCCCAGCTTTACCTTCTAAAGATCACTATCTCCACATAATTGGACACTCAGAGGAAAGTCTTTTGATTTTTGTTTTTATTGGTTTTGTTAGATTTTAGTTAATGAGGTTCATATTATTGGTTACCCCACAATAGTATAAACAATTTAAAAGATAATAATATTATTATCTTTTAAATAAAAAATAGATAAAAAAATTATATTAGTAAATTTTTTTTAAATCGAATTTACACATCAATTTATTGTATGAAATGAAAATTTACTTATATCGTAGATAAGAATTTTTTATAATTAATAGTGTTAAGAAAATATATAAATTGAGCAAGTGATTGAAAATTTTAATGAAAATTAATATAATCTCACAATACAAAATAATTTTGATCAATATCCAATTAAATAAAAAGAAATAAAGCTTGATGATTAAAATGATCTAATAAATCTTTTCAAAAAAATTATGATTATATCACAATCTTTGAAAATAAACTACTTTATATTAATTTCAAGAATAGTTTGCAATTTTATATCCATTGATTTAAAATTGAAATAAGTCTATAGCTCTTTAATTATACTTACATATTTTTCTTTTGTTTTTCATCATGAAATTTATCTTAATCATAACTTAATCATCAAGAAATTGGCCTTTTTATTATGTAATTCAAAAATAGTATAAAGCCCCATTTACTTTAATTATTTGTAAGATTTGTTAGTTGTTATTGATAACTATTAATTAATATAACCAGTATATGTTAGTTAGTAACCAAATATTATTAAGTATATGATAAAATTATTATTAATATATATAATAACTATTAAAAATAAATATTTATATTTATATTTTTATTTAAATATTTTTAATTTACTTAATTTTTTTATTTAAATAAATAAGAGCTGTTTAACAAAATATTTAATAGATATTCCTAAAAAATATTATCAAAGGATTTTAATGCAACAGTTAAAAATAAAAAAAATTAATAGTTACATTAAAAAGCAACTTTGCCAAACACTCTAATTCAAGGTAGAAATTGACCTTAATTAGATAGTTTGTTTGTGGATGGAAATTGTTATTGTAAAGCAAGTTAACTTGTAGCAAATAGAACTAGCAACATATATCTCTCAAACGATAAACAGTTTTTGTGGAGAGAGTTTTAATGGAAAGCCAATCATTTGAATATATAAAAAATTTAACTATTCTATTTTTTTTTTAAATCATGATTTAAGATAAACTAAAAAAATACACATTTTCCAAACTATAATTTTCTAACCTCAAAAATATTATAAAGAGTTTGACAAAGGCAATACAACTACAATGCTAAAAGTATTGGTTTGTCCAATTACTTAATTTTTAAATTGAGTTGAGCAAGCTTGAAACCAAAAATTGGATTTGCTAGTATATTTTTCTTTCAATTGTTTGATTTGCTATTTTGTTTTCAAAGTCTAATAAGATTATATATATATATAGTTTCTCTTAGCAAGTTACTTCTGAATATATATATTGTTAAATAAATATAAGTATTCCTGTCCTTTTCTACTGTCTAGTCAAGCAGGAAAATGATCCTTCCTGTCTTAGTAATTCATTGAACGAGGCTTAACACTGAATTCTTCAAAGAAACATCTTCTCTTTCTCTGCCTCGGTCTTGGCTGCTGAACAGGTGGAGTTGTGCGTATAGCAAGTTCAGGAGATGTATGCCCTGAAACACAAAAGGAACAAACTTATTCAAAGTTTAAAAAATAAAAAAATAAAAAAAGGCCTCAGACGTAACCCACTTCTACATCCTGCTGTGCTCACATAAAAATCATGGAGTCATGCACTCACCAAAAGGAATATGTGTATCGAAGATTCCAGCTGCCTCTTGTGAAGCATCATAATTGGTGGGTTCTAAATGTTGCTGAAATGGTGAAGAGTGCCCTCCAGAAGGCAAGGCATCTTCCATAAATGGAGAAGGAATTTCCTTCCCATTCAAACCTTCATCTAAAGATCTGTTAGGTTCAGAGGCATCATTTTGATGATCTGGAAACACTGAAGGAAGGACTGTTTTCTGAGCTAAAAGCAAGAACAGGATCACGCATAACTTCAATTCCTGGAGGAGAATTTTCATCATTGAGTACTGAATTAAGAACCTCAGTCTGATTGCTAGGACCAGGATCTCGAAAATCCAGATTGAGTCTGTGATTCTGTCTGGTTGCTTGGTCCAGGTTTTTGAAGTTCAACATAGTCCATAGGCACTTCTGTCTCAGTACTTGGAAGATCAACAATTTCTGTAGGTGCTTCCATCGGGTTTATAGGACTGGCATGTGGAGCACCCACATCAGTATCATATCCTAATACAGGAAGGCTACTGTAAATGAATAGGATTATTAGAGCTATTATTAGAGCTTTCTCAATTGAATCAAAAGAATAATTAATAGGACTTCTGAATGAAATCAGAGGCATACTCCTGTTCCATTTCCCTGACCCCTGTATCAGTACCCTGTTCAGGTGTTAATGTATCCATCATGAAATCCTGCACAGAAATGCTTTTTTCAGTGAATAAATCAACTCCAGTACACTGATAAAAAAGATCATACAGGCAGTAGACCTCATCAAAAGATATAACAACATAAGGATCTCTGCCAGTAGGAATTTGATCTTAAAGAGTGATTTCCTCCTCACTCCTCGTATGATTATTAAGAGATCTAATATCAAAATTGTGTCGAAATAAGTTATGGCACAGACATGAAAGTTTAAAAGGTAAATATAAGAAAAGACATAAGTGAACTCATTTTAAATTTACCCATCACGATATGCGTCAAAGTCCACATCCATGGCATCAAGATCAAATGTTTGCGGCAAAGTAACAGATTCAAATTTTGCTGTTGTGGCATGCTCTGGCAAATTAACTTCAGTAGAAACAAAGGCCTTCCTTAACCCAATAAGACATACATTGCAATCACGGTAAAGATAATCAACTTTCTTTGAATATATCCCAACGACTACTAGCAAAAGGTGTCCTGACATTCTGATGGGAACTTCTGGGAACATGATGCGATCTAAATATACATCCACATCAAAATAGCCAAATAATTGTTAGTCAATTTTCTATCCGTATCCATGCTGTTTTCTTTGCTAGTACCCACAAATACACACACTATTTCAGAGGACTACAAAAGACAATCAGAAAGAAAAAGATGAATGAAAACTATGCAAATATGCTCAGAAAAAATCCTCTTTCAACAGAAAACTTTTGATAAAAAAACAAATTTCTTGGATTGAGAAGTAATTAAGGAAACAGTTATTTCAAAAATTCACCCAAAATATTCTTCAAGACTACAATAAATTAACATAAACATAGCAGAGTAGCAATCTAATTCCAAGAAAAACATAATATAAACACAAAATCCAACAAATTTTGAATTAAAAATTGTTCACACATACATCCTTAGGCATCTCATGGATCATTATCTTAAGAAGCGAATAGAACCTCCAAAGTACAAAGAGTTCTGGATTTCGATTGAATAAGTTGAATCAAAAATTATAACCATTAAAGGTTTGATCTTTTTCACAAAAATAATAAGGGGGAGGACCTATCATAAGATTACCCATCAAATCAATAATGAAATAATAAAAATAATGTCCAGCATTTCCAAAATCAACACTAAAAAAATTGATCTCCTAAAATGCACAACTCAACAAACACCACTCAAAGCAATCAAATGGTTGAGAACGCCTAATTCAAAACACCAATTTGTAGAACTAAACCAAACCCCGAAAAGTAAATAAATAAATAAGTCTTCCTTTCCAAAAATCTCTAAACCAAAAAAAAAAAAAAATCAAAAACTCAAAATTTTGGACCAAATTGGGGAGGAATATTAAAAATAACAGACCGACGGTGGAGGAGATATCGTTGGAGGTGTAGTGTGACTTCTTGAGACGGTGCTGCGGATGAGCAGCGCACCACACTGTGCCGCAGATGAGCTGCGCATCACACTGTGCCAAGTGGGCCTTTCCGAGCCAGAACGTCTGCGAGTAGAACATCTTCCTTCTTCTTCTTCTTCAAACTCTATACGGACGAGGGATATGCAATTTGATCATAGAAATAGAAACAAAATGTATGGGAGAGATTAGAAAGAGAAATTAGTTTTTTTTTTTTATTTTTTGAACTGAGAGTAATTAGGGTTTAATTGCGGCAATTGAAGGGACTGCTAAATTGGTGGAATTAGCGCAGGAAACAAGAAAGGCGCCAAAATAAGGGATTATTTGAATTAGGGCTATTACTAATTTGCCATCGCGTTTTAGACTTATTTACAATTCTACCATTCAAGCAGTCAAGCCTATATCAGCTGACAGCTATTGAAAAAATATAGTTTTCTTTAAATTAAATGTTAATTGTTAAGTTAAATGTTAATTAATTAATGTTAATCCGAATAGTAAGGTGATAGCAGTTCTTTTAAAATTAAATGTTAATAGATGGTAGTCAACATTTGTAATTTAAATGACAATAATTAAAAAAAATTGTAGCATGGGAATGGGATGCTCAACTTTTGTTACTGTAAAGTAAATTAATGATAGTAAAAGAATCATACTGCATTATGAGAATTGACAGGGGTTGAATACATCGCAGCCCCTCCTCATGTGACTCATTCTAACTACTTAAAATTTTTTAAAAAAAATTTTAAAAATTATATTTTGATATTGTTTGATGTAATAAATCTATATATATATTTTTCATGCTAAATAAAAATTATTTGGAGTGTTAAAAATACATTGAAAATTTTATATATTATATTTAACGGTATAGATTTAACACATTTTCAATATATTTTTAACAGTCCAAATAATTTTTGTTTAGCATGAAAAATATATCAATAGATTCATTATATCAAACACTATCAACATATAATTTTTTAAAAATTTTTAAGTAATTAAAATGAGTCACATGAGGGACTGCTGTGTATTTTTAGGGTAATACTTCTTTTTCCCATGTAGAGTTGGGAGATTCAATTACAAATCCCTTAATTCCATTCTTACAATAGCACATTAGGCAAGTCCATGTTTCATCACCCATCACTAAGGCCTCCAGTCTTTGAATTGTTTGATCCTCATTTTGAAGCAATATTCATTAACAGAAGAGACAGTTCTGCGGCCTGTCCTCTAATATCTGAAGTATATCATCCTTTCAACCAGTAAACTTGGGCCGGAAACAATTACAGAACATAACTTAATATCATGCCTATTAGAGAAATCTACATTACTAAAGCAAATAATTAGCAAAAACACTGCACTAAATTTCAATACAATGGACGTAGAATACTATATTCTCCAAACCCAGGATGCTATAAACCATACTAGGCCTTGTTTACACGAATTTGCTGGCCTTCCAATAACTGCAATGAGAATCTAGCATCAGAGAAATGAAATAACCAAACAATAACTAAAATAGATACCAAGAAAATTTGTTTTATAGGAAATGAATAAACATCTTTGTGAATGAATAGCAAGTGGTGAAAACTCATACAACCCAACCAATTCGCACATGTGCTATGAGGAAAATGCATCTTATGGAAGAAAAACAAGTGGCAACATGATAGAAAGAGAGAGATAAATGTGTATATTCATGCATGCGTGTGAGGATAGAAAGAGACAAGGGAGAGGAGAGGGGTTTAAACATGAATGTTCACATGTTAAAAATTGGGTAGTAAGGTGAAACTGAGAAGCATGCTTGAATCCTTCTTCAAGAATATGCACAAGCAAAAACAAGAAAACATCACTGCAAAGTGAATACAACCAACTGTACATAAGTGCACGGGTATAAGTTTTCCAGGCTTAAGGAATTTGACAATCCTTTTAACTAATGCGGAGGTAGTATGTAACTTACAGAATTGTTAAAAGAAGAGATGGCCACTTCTACGTCCTCATCTGAAGAGACTGTAACAAATCCATAACCACTGGATTTTGAAGTCCCTGGAACTCGCGAAACCTTTGCGCTAAGAACCTTTCCCTTCTCAGAAAAAAAGTTCTTAAGTGTTTCTGTAGTTACTGTTTTTGCAAGATTTCCCACATAAACCTTGTGTGGACTGTCGATGAATTGGGAATCCTCTGCCTGGAGAAAAGACACATCCACTGATGGCAAAGGTTTCTCAGATATGTTTACTTTGATCTCACGTCCTCCAATTTGCTGCAATGAAAACCAAATGCAACTAGTTAACTATATAACTGTGAAATGATCTAAAGAAGCTTGCAAACATCTGCAGTGACGTCATATCTTCTTGTACTTTTACTATACACAAAGCTTACTGTGCCATTCAGTTTCTCAGTAGCTGCATTTGCATCTTCAACAGTTTTCATTGTAACAAAGGCAAAACGGCGACTCCTTCCGGAGTACTTATCATACATAACCTATGAAGAAAAAAAAAGAAAAGAAAGTTACTTATCAAAAGTTTCATGACTGACCTACATAAAAGATTATATATTGTGGCACACAAGAGAAAAACTAGCGCTATGACGTTCAATCCATCTTTTCATCCATACCAATGTCTAGTTACAATTTACATCTTCAACAAATCAACCAATCAAATATCCTACTCACAAAAATCAGTGATAACTCGAAGACACCGGTAAGCAGAAAATAATGTTTGAAACTTCGAATCAAAACTACCAGAGAAATGTGAAGTAAGATTACAAGAAAGAGGAGATACGAGTGGAAGGTGAAAAGTGTTGGACATTAGCTTATTTCATTATTATAGCTGAATACAGTTAAAAATTGGTTTTAGAAACAATCAGCATCAAATTTTCATTACCTTGATTATACAGGAAATCAATTTAGCTTGCTTGGGTAAGTAAGATTGGAATAAAAATAAGATTCGATCACTTATTTGGGATTATTCGAAACATAAAATCCTAAAACTTTTTCACACATTAGCATACTTACAAATAAAATATCAACTGAAAGGATAGACAAATGAGCTCAAAATTAGCGCTTTTCTTCAAATTCGGTTGTCAGCAGGTAAAATAAAGAAAAATAAATCATTGGTAAACACAATTTGATAGTTTCAATCAACCAACTTAGCAAACAATAAGGCAAAAAAAAAAAAAAAAAAAACAAATTTCAGGTCAAAGTCATGAATCCTTACGGAAAATTCACCTAATTGGGAACAATTCATATTTTGTGAAGGAAGAAAAAGAAAAAGAAGGACATATTAATCATCAAATACCTCAGCTTTTTCAACAGAACCATGTTCTGCAACAATCGTTTTAAGCTCCTCGTTATTCACAGTCCTTGGAATGTTACCTATATAAAGCCTCCTGGCGGCTTCCGACGAAGGGTCTGGTGGAGCAACAGGTGCTGTTTCTTCCGCTACTGCATACCACTTTTTAGGGACTCTGTGGTTTAGATTTATGTGCAAATGTGTGAGTTTGAGGAAATAATTAAAAGGGGTTGTTTGCTTGAGAATTTGGAATACGGGTTTTGATGGGTTTTTTGAAAGAGTAAGCTTTGTGGTTGTGGGTAGTGGTGATGTTAAAGATGAGATTGTTGCCATTCTTGTCTGATTTGTTTTGTGCACAGAGAGAAGGGAAAGAAGGGGTTCGAGAGAGAAAGAGATGAGGTTTATATCACATCACATTATCCAGTTAGATGGCTCAAAGCTAGAAACTTTTTTTAAGCTTTTGAGTTTTTTACAACACATATGGTAAATGAAATTACCATAAATTTTGCATTTTTTTTAATTATATGTACATATATTTTTCAATTTAAAATAAATTTAAATTTTTAATTTTAATTATCTAAAGTTAATAATAAGATTATTTAAATTTTATTTTTAATTTAAAAATAAAATTTAATTAATTTTAAAACTTGTTATATTATACTATTAATTCAATTTTCATCAAAATTAATTGGATTCTTCAACTTATAATTTCAATAAATTATTAATTAAATTAGTAATTTAATTAATCAAATTTATAAAATTAAAGAGTTGAATTAATTTTAATTAAAATTTAATATTAAAATGATAATATAATATAACAAAATTCAATGATGAATAAATTTAATGAGCAATAAATATATTTATTAAGTCTAATAAAAAGATACCATAATTAAGAAACAAAAAAAAATTACCATAATTAGTGAAGAGGCGGGCTAATTATTAAAATCGATATAATTTCTAAGTATATATAAAAAAAAAATTGCATCGTTAATATTTTTTATAATTTGTTCAATATTCATTATTAATTTCTAACCTAAGATCCTGTTTGCCCTAAACCTATAGAACAGTAACTGTTGCTCTCCCCAGTACCGACATGAAGTAACAGTCGTTTTGTCCTTTTTACATTCTTGTGTCGTTTGCATCAAAACGATATTGCGCGGCGCCAAGGTAAGAACTTTTCATCACGCTGTCATAATCTGGAATACCTGCGTTTTGATTGAAGAAGGGAATTGAATCTTGTTTCTCTAACTCTTCCATTTTACTGTTGCTTTTAGTTTATAATATGTCTCTGAAAGTTTAAACCTTGCAATTGAGAAAGTTGTTCAATTGGTAATATGTTTCTAACATATTTATATTGCTTCATGATTTATTTATTTATTTGGGTTTGAATTCGCAACCTTTTTTATGCATTGAGTTAATCTTATGTATATTTAAGTTATCAATCTTTGATTGATTTTGACATTGTATTCCTTATTGATTCCATAGTCTTGTGATTTAAATACGTACTCATTTTTATAGAGGTTTGCATGAAAATCCTTATAATTTTTGACCCTTCTGGAAAAAAAAAAATTATTAATAAAAAAAGGAAAAAAAAAATCTTGTTTGCATTGTCTGTTCTCAATCAATTACTCTTGGAATGACTTCATAGAGTAGGAAATTGATAAAAGTTTTATAATTCTTGCAGAGTGAAGAATGCCACCAAAAGACGACTCCTCTGTTAAGGAGATAAAGCCAAATATTGATGGAGGATTAGCCACAGCAAACAACAAGTTCACACTTGTTGAACAATTGCAGTTTTTGTATGTAAAAATTGTGGGAGCTAGTAACTTGCCAGTGAACCAAGTGAGTGGCACTTGTGACCCTTTAGTAGAGTTGAAGATTGGAAACTACAAGGGAGTAACAAGACATCATCTGAATACAATAAACCCAGTATGGAACCAAGTTTTCGCCTTTACAAAAAGTCGTCTTCAAGCTAAAACATTAGAGATTTTGGTAAGGGATAAAGCAGTTTTGAACGATGAAATCATTGGCCTTATTTCATTTGTTATAGGAGATGTTCCTACTAGGCTTCCATGGGATAGTCCTTTAGCACCTCAATGGTATAGGTTGGAAAATCGAAATGGAATTATCGTTCAAGGAGACTTAATGTTGGCCATTTGGATAGGGAATCAAGCAGATGATGCATTTTCAATGGCTTGGCATTCAGATGCAGCAAATGTTAGTGGAGAATGTGTAGCATATACTCGTCCGAAGGTTTATTATTCACCTAGACTTTGGTATGTTAGAATTAAGGTTATGGAAGCACAGGATTTGATACCTTCTGATAGAACTAGAAAACCAGAAGTTTATGTGAAGGCAACAATAGGGAATATGGTTTTAAGGACTAAATCGAGCAAGGGCACGAATCCAAGTTGGAATGAAGAGTTGATGTTTGTTGCAGCAGAGCCATTTGAAGATATTTTGATATTGAGTCTTGAAGATAAGAAAGGAGATAATGAGGAATGTTTAGGCAAGTATATGATTCCTTTGCATAAATTGGACAAGAGGCTTTTGCCTCCAGCTCCTAGCGATAAGTGGGTTAATCTTGAGAGGATTGTGGTGGTGGGAGAGGAGAAAAAGGAAGTGAAATTTGCTAGTAAACTTCGTTTGACTGCCTTTCTAGATGGTGTGTATCATGTTTTTGATGAACCAGCTCATTATAGCAGTGATCTCAAGGCAACTTCACCCAAGTTAAAGCCAGGGGAAATTGGGGCATTGGAGTTGGGGATCTTGAAAGCTGAAGGTTTGGTGGCCATGAAGTCAATGAATGGCTGTGAGACCACTGATGCTTATTGTGTGGCAAAATATGGATCAAAATGGGCAAGAACAAGTACCATTGTTGGTAATTTAGCTCCAAAATGGAATGAACAATACAAGTGGGAAGTTTATGATCCATGTACAGTTATGACAGTTGGAGTTTTTGATAACTGCAATTTGCAAACAGGTGGAGGAACAAGGGATTCTGTAATTGGCAAGGTTAGGATTCGATTATCTACACTTGCAACTGATCGAATTTATGCACATGCTTATCCTCTTCTAGCTTTGAGGCCTAATGGGTTAAAAAAAATGGGGGAGCTTCATTTGGTTGTGAGATTTAGTTGCATTTCTATGGTCAATTTATTACATACTTATATACAGCCTTTACTTCCTAGAACTCAATATCTTAGTCCATTGTCTGTGTATCAACTGAATAGTTTAAGGCATCAAGCTGCCTATCTTATCTGTTCAAGACTTAGTCGTGCTGATCCTCCTTTAAGGAGAGAGGTTGTGGAGTACATACTCGATGCAAAGACACGAATGTGGAGTATGCGAAGAGCGAAAGCTAATGTTGAAAGATTGATGGTATGTTTGACTATTTTTGCTAGATTATGGAATTGGTTTGATGGAATACGCCAATGGAAGAACTCAGCAACAACAATTTCTATTTGGTTTTTATTTCTCCTCTTAATCATTTTTCCTGAAGCAATACTGCCTATTTTCTTCTTCTATCTTGCTTTTGTCGGTGTTAGAAATTATCGAAGAAGGCCTAGACATCCTCCTAACATTGATACAAAACTATCTCATATTGAAGATGCTAGTCCTGATGATTTAGATGAAGAGTTTGATACATTTCCATCTTTTAAACAGAGTGAGGTTATTAGGATGAGATATGACAGATTGAGAAGTATTGCAGGAACGTTGACAGCAACATTAGGTGACTTAGCAACTCAATTAGAAAGGTTCTATTCTTTACTTACTTGGAGAGATCCAAGAGCTACTCCAATGTTTGTAATCTTCTGTGCCATTACTGGTTTAATACTTTACATGGTTCCTTTCCGTTTGCTGCTTCTTGTTGCTGGAACTTATGTGATAAGGCCTCCGAGACTACGTGTTACACTTCCTCCAATACCGCAGAATTTCCTCAGGAGAATGCCTGCAAAAGAAGATTGCATCCTTTGATTGCAGTGCAGTGCTACTATTTTTTGGTTGTTTTGTTAACTTTTGCAATATGTATACACTCAATTCTCTTAAATTATAGTGTTTTTTTTTTTTTAATGTTGTTCCTACTTCTCATTAGTTCATGTTCCATAATTATTTCTTATTATTTATTTGTTTTTTTTTTTTTTGAGTATTAAAGAGGAGAAATTTAAAAATATGAATGAAATTTAAATTCAGACGTTCACTCTTAAAATTATTTCACAATTATTTATTATTATTAATTACTCAACATAAGCTTCTTTTTGTTTTGATTTCAATTAACTATAAAATAAATTGATGATGTAGCAAAATTATTTTATGAATATTGAACAAAATATCATCAAAATTTAATATTTTATAGTTTTAACCAATAACTATAATTATTGGCAAAACCCAAATATTAAACATGAGGAAAATATAATAATTATATTATATAATATTGCCTCACATCATTATTTAATTTTTAATTTTTAATTTTTTTGATATTAAATATTTAAATCCATTTAATATGATAATAATATATTAAGTAAAAAAAATATTGATAATTTTTTACTAAAAAATAGACATAAGAATGATATTAGTGATTTTTTTTTTTTTTTTAAATCTCAAACACCCATTATTTGGGTGAATAAAGTGAGAATATATAAAAATTTTTATTTATTTATTTTTGAAACACACAAATTTTATACACAAAATCAAAACTGAGCCCAAATTGAGGTCCCCACTTAAGCAACAAACCCAATCTGTCATTACCCGAATCCACAACCCGGTTCTCCAATTTAGGGTTTTCTAGGGTTTTTATTCGTAGCATCTTTGCATCCTTATATACACTACTTCTTCTACCTTTCGAGTCTCCATTTTTCACCCAGAGAGCGAGAGGCGGAGAACCGTAACCGTAATCAATGGCTCCCAAAACTCTGAGGGTTAGCAGAAACCCAAACCTTGTACGTGGAGTTGGTAAGTACTCGAGGTCTCAGATGTACCACAAGAGAGGTTTGTGGGCTATCAAGGCCAAAAATGGCGGCGTTTTCCCTAAACATGACCCTAAACCCAAGCCAGCTGCTCCCGCCGAGAAGCCGCCCAAGTTCTACCCGGCTGATGATGTTAAGAAGCCTCTGCTTAATAAGCGCAAGCCTAAACCCACGAAGCTCAGGTCTTTAACATTTTATTGTTTTTATTTGAAATATATGAATCTGTACATTTCGGGTTTGGACTTATTCATCAATTTTGACATATTTTTGCTGATTTATTTCTGGGTTTAGCTAGTTTTATACGTATGGAGATCTCAGCCGTTTGTTATTTTCTGTAATTTTGATTCATTACTGTGTGTGATTGTGCCAATCTTGATGTGTTTGGATATTAGGAAAATGCTGGGTAAGTGAGGGAAAATATGGTTTTGTTTGATCTCTTGTACATGTTGATAAACTAATGATTAATATCTAAAAATGAGTTTATTATGTGCCTTTTATTGCAATTAGAGTTTGTTTTAATTGTCTCTTTTGTGTTTATGCTTGTAGGGCGAGTATTACTCCAGGTACTGTTTTAATCATTCTTGCTGGAAGGTTCAAGGGCAAGAGGGTCGTGTTCTTGAAGCAGCTTGCATCTTCTGGGTTGCTCTTGGTCACTGGTGAGAATGATTTGATTTCTTTTCTTTTATCCTTGTTTATTACTTGATATTCATGTAATGATTGAACGCTTTAAGCTTTATGTTTTTTTTATTGTTGAGCTGAACTTTTATGAATATAATCCTTGTTAAGAAACAGTTTTTCCAATCAGTAGCTGACTTACATGATTTTAAGACAAGTATTCTGTTTTTTCCCCACCTATGAGATTTATTTGCTTATGCTTTGAAAGCAGACAGGAAATTATTTATTTGTATGATTTAATTAGTTGACTTGTGCTACTTATTCTGCAGGTCCATTTAAGATTAATGGTGTCCCTCTCAGGAGAGTTAACCAATCTTATGTGATTGCAACATCCACCAAGATTGACATCTCTGGAGTTAATGTTGATAAGTTTGATGACAAATACTTTGCTAAGCAAGTTGAGAAGAAGAAAAGGAAGGGAGAGGGCGAGTTCTTTGAGGCAGAGAAAGAGGTTTGTTTACTCAATTCTCTTACGTTTTGTAAATGGTTGGTTTGATTTTATTTTGTTTTCTTTGTCTGTCCTAATGTCTAGTGTTTTCTTAACCTGCATTTCAGGTGAAGAACCAGCTTCCACAAGAAAAGAAAGATGATCAAAAAACTGTTGACGCAGCTTTGATTAAATCAATTGAGGGGGTTCCAGACTTGAAGGCTTATTTAGCTGCTAGATTTTCTCTCAAGGCCGGAATGAAGCCTCATGAGCTCGTCTTCTAGTGTGAAAAAGTATTAGGATTGTTCCTATGACGTTTTGCTGGATTTTATTTGAACCTTGTTTTAGCAGTTGTATTGTTCCATTTTTGCCAGTAGACGGCTATTTGAAACCTCTTTACACTGTGATGCATTGTGCAAGAAATTTTTTCTTTTTCACATTTTTATTTGTGTGGTTTGGTAGATTACTGATTAATCTGATACAATACGAGTCATCTTTGATGTGCTTGTATCTGGAGATGAATGCTGTGGTTCGGTTGGTGTTGAATGTTGATGTGATGAGAAATGTGGGTCAGTTTGATTTGATAATTGTTGAGATCGACATGATCTAAAAAAATTTCTTTTAGATTTCTGGGCTGTCTGCAGCGTTGGCTTTTGCGTATTCCTAGTTTATGAAATGAGGTCTACTAGTGTACATCTATTTTGGCAATAGATAACAAAAAAGAAGTATGACGTGTTCTCATGAATTGCTAATGATTGATGAGTAGAGGTTTTTTTTTTGCCCATTTGTCCTCTCATTTGCTTGATACTGATGTAGAAATCGAAGGTGTAACATTGTATTTTAGGATTATTCTAATTAGAGATAGCCTTATAGGATCCTAATGGCATATAAAACAGGCTTGTCGTTCTTGTACTCGGTATATCATATCATAGGAGGCCACCTTATAATGGAGATGCTTCAGCACAATGCAACCCTCTCAAGTCTTAACACGTTTGTTGGGATTAAGTGCATGATGTTACATCTCTCAGTTGGCATTAATTGTACGACGATTGATTGTTGACAAAATTGGTCATTTATTTAAACTCACAAGTAGAAACAATTAAAATAAACAGAAAATGTCATTTAACAAACTAGAAAAGTACTTATAATAAGCTGTCTGTTCTACAGTGCAGTCTCCTGAAGAAATTGCTCGGCACAGATGGCAGTTTGCTTCGAAACCTAGGGCGCCGCAGATAATATAGACCAGCAACCAGAGCCACCACTCTGACTGGTGTCTCATAGAGCACAACAGCTGCACAAAGACAGAACATGACGAAAAGACTAGTAGCTCTGGGGTCTCTCCAGCTTAGCAGAGACCCCCACCTCGCCCCCTGTGTTGCGATATCACCCACTACTGTTTGTATCCTGCCTACTACACTTCTTAGCCTATCATACCTCATTCGAACTATATCATGAGGTCTGGAAGTAGGAAATGTGTCAAATTCTTCATCAAGTTCATCCGGATGCACTGCTTCTGCCCAAGATAGTTTTGTTTCCATATGAGGTGGATGCCTTCGCCGGAATCTATAGTTCCATATTCCAATAAGGAACATGTAAAGAAAGATAGTTGGGAGTATCAACTCTGGATAAGATATCAGTATTAGAAACAGAATATGAACTAGAACTGATGTGATTGGATTCCTCTATTGGCAAATATCACCAAACCATCTGCTCATGGAGATAGTACCTGAGAGAAGCGACATGATTCTGAAAACGTTTGCTTTGCTTCTTCTCATGCTCCACATATGGTAATCCACATCTGACATATACTCCACCACCTCTTTTCTAAGTTGTGGTTCAGCTCGACCAAGCCTCATTGCAACAATACTCATGGCTTGATATCTTAAATTGTCTACTTGATTTACTGTGAATGGATGCCAATAATGCATTTTAGGCAGCAAAGGATGCCCATACACATATATCATATTAGCTAGAGACTGGGTAGTGAATCGAACTGCGAGTTGCAGTGCACCCATTTTCTTCACTCCATTTGGGTGCAGAACAAGAAGAGGATAAGAATGTGTATAAATTCGAAAAGCTTCGAAGGTTGATAACCTTATTCTCACCTTTCCGATCCTTGCATCTGTTGCTGCACTTGGAGCATTTGGTTTCTCACCTCCTCCCAAATGGCAATTGTCAAAAACTCCCAGTGTTATCACTGTACAAGGATCATAGACTTCCCAGGTATATTGCTCATTCCACTTAGGACTGGAAGTGTCAAGAATTGTTCTTGTCCGAACCCACTTCTGGCCATACTTAGCTACACAATAAGCATCTATACTACCTCTGCCATCCTTCACCTTCATGGGAAGAAGACCTTGTGCACCTAAGATTCCTACTTCTAATATCCCAATAGGTTGTTTCCATAGCTGTCTTGCTGTTGGTCTTTGATCACTGATGTACATTGTCGATTCATCCAGAACATGGTATCCACCTTCAAGACAAGCTCTTAGGTGAATCCTGCTAGCAAATTTAAGCTCTTTTCTCCCGTCAGCTTCCAAGACGCCAAACCCAAATTTCTCTCGATTGAACCCGCGCGAATGAACTGGTCTGTGATCTAGCCTTTTCTAAAAAATGGTTAGTGGCAAGCTTATCTTCCCTAATACATCGTCTCTTGCAGGGTGCACTCGATCTTCAACAGTAACTTGCAGCTGCTCCTCGAATGGCTCAGCTACCACAAACACCAAATCTTCATTCCAAAGTGGATTGCTCGTTGGAGTTTGGTTTACCTTCGTCTTGAGAACCTGATTCCCAACCTGAAGTTTAACAAATACTTCTGGTATACGGCTTCTATCATTTGGCACAATGTCTTGAGCTTCAATCACATTCACCCTTAAGTACCACAATTTTGGTGATACATAGACTTTTGATCTGATGCTTAGAACACCCTCTCCATAAACTGAAGGAGCATCTGCATGCCAAGCTTCTGGAAATGCCTCATCAGCCTGTGTTCCCGTCCAAACTGCAACCATAATTTCTCCCCTTACTTTCCCTTCTCTGCGTCGATCCTCTAGCCTATACCACTGAGGAGCTAGTGGACTATCAGGAGGAACTCTAGTTGGAATTTCATTCAAGTCAAAAACTATCCTTCCCAGATAATCATCTCTTCCCAACATTTCTTTGTCTTTGACAAAAACTATTAGCACAGATGACTGAATTTGATCTTTCGAGAAAGAAAAGACTTGGTTCCACTCCAGATTCATCCTCTTCTCGAAATGCTTTGTTCTTCCCTTGTAGTTCCCTAGCTTTACTTCCACGTAAGGATCACAACTTCCAGTAATGGAGTTAGAAGGAAGATCTTTGGTCTTCACAACTCGAACAAAAAGATAAGACATCTGCTCAACGAGGTCATAAGTACTTGCATATCTTTCACTATTCATCCATCCTCTTCCTCCATATGCACCACCAGCAGGCCACCGTTCCCCGAGCTCAGGGTTGGTGTCCTTCAAGGTAAAATCATCTTGATCACTAGAATGAGTTGGTTGATTTGCCGGTTGCATTGTCTGCAGGACACCTGGAGGTTGCTGCAGAACTTTGTGCTTGTAAATTTTGCTGTCAATTTGCTTATTCGCAGAATCGCCACCAGTAGATTCAAGAAATGTAACAAACGAGCTAGAATTTTCTATCACAGCAATTTTAGAAATTTCTTTTTTGGTAGTACTGATAGAAAGAACTTCAGCTTTAGGAACAGCAGCTAGTGTTTTACAATTAAGATTGTTACTTTCTGCAGTATGAGTAGTAGAAGTAGAAGCAGTAAGTTTCTGGTGGCTGTGGGGGACTAGAAGGTGAAGGAGGAGAAGATTTGGTTTTGGATTCTGGTGAGATATAAATTTTAAGGCTAATATCACCCTTGACAGGAGAAAAACCACTTCTTTTCGAATTGGAAAGTTTGATAAACTTCCTCACCTTTCTTGACAATATTTGAGCAAGTAATTCAACTCTACCAAGAAAGTTTCTGCCAGGAATTGGTCTTTTGTTGTTATAAAAAGAGACTACTATGGATTGATTATGGTGATTTTCGGATTCATCTAGATCAAAGACAAGTTTTTGATTCCACACAGGATTAAGGTTTTAAGAAATGGTTTTGGTTTTGCTTGGTTTTGAAATCAACTTCTACAAATGTACTAGCTGATTCTTCACCATCTTTAGGCATAAGATCATGAACATCTATCACTTCTACTATTAGTATCATCACTTCCCTTTTTTTAGCTTCTTTGCTGCTGTGAGAAGCTACCAAGAATTGGGTAGCTGCAAGAAATCTGAAACTCAAAATGGAAGCAAAGAAGTTATACTCACCAAGAAGAGTATTAAAGGAAGGAATAAATGTTATAATCACTTTGAGATATTTTTGTAAGAAAGGAATGCTTTGATGGAGAAGCTGCCTGTGAATTCTGTAGAAACACAACCAGAAAATGGAGGGAAAGCATAAAACTTAATTTAAAGAGTGAAAGTTTAGACCATATATTATTTTAATTTGGTGAGTATATTGAAAATTACAGGTACAATCCCCAAAAAATTATGCATTTTTTTTTCCGCAAATTGTAGTTGATGCGAGGTGCAACAACAACATATAAGGGTTTTGTTTGGGTAGCTTAAAATTAAAATTATATGATATAAATATAAAAAATACAAAAAGTGAATGAAAAAATACGAAAATTGGATCTAATATAAAAAGTTAATGTATAAAATTTAACAAGTGAAAGCATATATATAGAAAGTAATAATATTATATGAGTATTGTCGCACCTTGCAACATCTATTATCACCCTATGTTTTCTGTTTGGTTGCCAAGAATTTGAAAGGCAATTCTATTTTACAACTAAATGCATGCTGCAGAATTTTATTTTCTTTTTTACATAAGAAATTAAAATTTTCAGTTTAGATACCTATTAGAGCTTCATGCATATTAGCTATGGAAGCTTTCATTTTTTTTTTTCCCTTTTCCCTTCTTTTCTACCATCCAAAAGCTTCACATCTTTGTCAAGAAAGGAAGATGTCTTAACACACATAGATGATCGATTTCTGTCTTAATACAAATTACATAGCTCAATATTTTATCTTTTTCAATATTTTATTTTAGAGATAATTTTCTGTGAAGCAAAAACTATCTTGATTAATTGTTTTTTCATTGACAAGTACCATTTTCTACAGAAATTTCACTTCTCATGCTTCCAGTTGAAATCATTTTACTCAAAAGGCCCTCTGTGTTGTTTGTTAATGTCTTAACTTCTTGTAATGTAATAGGTTTATTACCAAGGTGAAAATTGTAATTTGCTTGAATAATCCCCATATGATATATGAACATCCTTTACCTCTGTGGGCAGCAATGCTCACCTGAAGAAAACAAAGGGAAAAAATATAATCTTTTTTTGGTGAAGTCATTATTAGAGACAAAAGAAAGCAAAAGTAAGTGAAGAAAAAAAAAAAAAAAACTAGCTTGAGTAGTGAGCTTGGCCAAAGAAGCTTTTCCTATGCTTTATTCTCTTTCTTGCTTTAAAAACCTTGTTTATCATTTCTTCTGCCTATCCCATTGTTTAGCCCTATCTTCAAATTGCAAGATATCACCTCCATTCTAAAGTCATTAATAAATGACTTGTCCTTGAATTGAATATTAATTAGTTAATTGTTGTTTTTCTTTTTTAAACATAAAATGGGATTCACTATCATATCACATATATATTTACTATTAAATTATGTTTGAGTACATCTTTATTATTACTATAGATTTGGATAGAATAAGAAAATGTTTCCACTAAAAGGAGCTCACTAAAAATACTGAAAATTCTTACCCTAGTAAAAATAAAAACACACATAAAATATAATTAAATTAGGTAGAGCACTAGAGCCTTGGTGAGCCAAAATAAACAAATCTCACACAAAAATGGTATCGTTTGGCATAAAGATGAAAATGATTGCCAATCTTGAATTTGGTGGATCATTTTATTGGTGTGCTGACCAGAAGCACTACCTATTTTAAGCAGTATTTTTTATAGGTCTCGCATGGGACATCAACCCTGAAATTTGTTTTTAATTCTAGGATGATGTATCAAAGGTATAACCGGGGCTACAACATTCAGATTTTGAAGATGTTGTCTTATAAAGGTTTCTCAATCCTCAAAAACTCCAATGGATTTTGGCCACCAAATGCAATTTCAGTCATTCCGGTAGGTAGACGAACAAGATTATTGTTTCTTTTGCTAACTTTAACTCATTTGGTGCTCCATTTACTAAAGCCACAAGAAGAAGGAAAAAATGCTGCATATTTACAATATAAGTCGTTGCTATCCTAGAAGTGACAGTTGAAAAGAAAATGTTACCAATATTTTATATGGTGTTAATTATTTTATTTGTCTTAATTTTATATTCATTAATGAATTTTTAGTGCAAACATAGTAAAACTAATAGTAATGTGTAACATTGGACAGAATAAATCAATCATTCTTAATATTTTTTCCAAGATGATTCCCTTCTGTACTGAGCAAAAACATGGCTTGACTGACAGCTACTCAAAGGAAGAACCAAAAGGGCTTTCTGTTTCAATTTACAAGAGCCTTTAAAAAATGGATTTTTGATAATTTATTTAACATTGAAAATCAGTGAACAATTCCATTATAAATAAAAGGTGACAGTAAAACCCACCATAATGAAGGCTACCTAACTTATAATAGGGAAACAGATCACCGTACGAGAAAAATAGAACAAAATCAAGCTAAATAAAAAGCTATTAGAATACTGATATGCTGACAAATTATCTCATTTTGTAATCTGTACCCAATAAGGCTATGTAATATGCAAATCCATCTACAGTTCAAGCTACCCATGTACGCTCGCTGAACCTACGAGCCTGATTATTGAGGGGAAAAAAAAAAGGAATACAAATGGCATTTCTTTTGGCCATCGCTCTTCAACTTCCAACAGCATTAGATCTGGCTGTTGATCGCTCACACTAATTAGGAAACTACTACTTTCATGCAAAAATTCAGGCGTTGATGCCAACCCCATCAAATCTCAGCCCCAAAATTTCAAGCCGCTGCTTTTGGTTTTGTTTTCTGTTTCTTGGTATCCAATGATGCTAGGCCCTTGCCCAATCCAACAGGAGCCTGATCTTCTTGTGCGGGTACTTGGTCTTTTTTGGCATCATCTGCTGGCCCATTAGAAGTTTCACCAATAGCTTCCTTCTTCACACCATTTGATTCCTCATTGGCAGCATCAGGGGTCATCCCTGAATTAACGATGTTGAGGAGCTGAGTAAGTGGCGGCAAAGCTTGGACAGGAACACCATGTGGTCGAATCAAGAGGCCCCTAGCTGCAGCTTTCTTCCTAACTTCTGCTGCTGCACGAGCAGCCCTTTCATCTACTCCTCTGCCACGAGGAAGAGTCTCACCAATTATTGCTGCATTAAGGGATTTGTTAATGGAAGCACTCGAACTTCCAGATCCTCCAACTCCAGCTGCAGCCTGGAATGCCTGTATCAGGTCAGGATGGGCCTGCCACACGAAAACACATGCTACAATCACCATCTCCAGTAGAAACATTTTAGCATACAGTGTAACATGAAGAGGGATGGTGAACTTTGGCATTGTATACACATATTCTAGTGCAACATAATTTGTATGCATTAACATAATAAACTCCATTGGGATGCATGTGCCGAGGTTTATTTCATTTTCAATTTTATTTTAATTCAATATTAGATTTATTAGTTGATTCATTCACATAGTATTAATATCTCAAATAAGAAAGGGAAAAAAAAAGTATCACAGTCAGATAACTAGAAAAAATTAAATCTTTCCTTGTGCAGTCAATCAGAGACACAAGTGCCGTAGAAAGTTTACAAAGTGCTTCTGAATCAGCTCAAACCAAGAGCAGTTAAATCATGAACAGATAATCACATCCATCCATCCTAAAATGTTAAGCATGTAATCAAAATAGATAACAGAAGAGGGAGAATACCTTCAAGATATCAATTGCCTTCTGAGCAGATGCTGCATTCAGAGCCTGGCCTTTCTGCTTCTGAGCATTCGTCTGCCAAATAGAAGTCCAAAAGTCAAGGTGACTTGACAGGGAATTAGAAATCTAAAGCGGATTTCAGAACTCTGGACACCAACCTGAAGTTCACGCATCTTAAACGTCTTCATCCAGTTTTGGGAGTCTTGTGTCCTTGAGTCCTCCTCACCAAGTTGCTTGACTAGTATATCATAGGTTTTTTTCTCATGCTATGAAATATAAAAGGCATACTTAGTTACATGTCTACTTCTCTTTATAATAGCACGAACAACAAAAATATTTCCTGTAGAGATGACATGCCTGGTGTGACAGCTTGAATGCTCCCATACAGTTAAATGCAATGGCAAGAGCATGATAACAAACAGCAGTTTGGATATGCTCCTCTCCTAGAAGCCTCTCATTCTTTTTCAAGGCCTCTTGCAGATAGCGAAGAGCTGTGTTCATCTTTCCAATGTCCTGGTACATCATTGCAACATTTATAAAAGTTGCAGCTACATCAGGATGATCTGGGCCAGACGATAAACTCAGTAAGAGCAGTGCACGAGACATGTGCCGCAGTGCGAGTTCTGTCTGATTAAGTCCATGATAGAAGAGAGCCATATTGCCATAGCTGTAGTTACATAATTACAAATTAAATGAGAAAACCATTCGCTCAGTGATTTTAAGAAGCTTTGGCAAATGCTTATTGCATGTTCAATGTGTCTGGAAGTCTTCAGTGCATTAGCAAATTTGCATTTTATACAAACGATATGGCTCCAAGTTAGCACAAGACTCTGGTGCTGACAACACCTAGAAACTAAATCCTTTATCACAATAAATTCATGTTAATACAAAATCTTCATCTCAAATGCAACTAAGTTGATTTTTTGTACTAAAGATATTTTTCATCTAATGGTTATCATCACAAAACCAAGCCCATGGGATATAAAATTGCTCTAGCCAAAGATGTGTTTGCGACATCAAACAACCAAAGTAATCATAGCAGAGAGAGAGAGAGAGAGATGAGGAAAGATAACAACTAAGGAGATTGTCCCAACACCATTGCAGCAAAATCAATTAATATCAAGAACAAAGGAGAAAAGAAAAGATGCCTGTGAGCAGTATCAGGATGGTCCAATCCCAGACAACGTTCATTTATGATTAATTCCTTGTGCTGTTGTATTATTGCTCCAGCCATATCTCCAGCATGATACAAAACCATGGCAAGGTACCTGAAAAATTTGAGGTCAATTTGACCGAGTGAACCAAGAATTATTTGCAACCAGAAATTATCTACAATTGATTTAGAATAGCGTCTTTCAACTTCACAAATGCAAAAATATGAAGTAATTCAAGATAAGTACAATGTTAGATGTCATCCAATAGATTAAGGAAATGGAACAAGTAACTAAAAAGCTTTACTGTAATGGAGTTATGATGACTACCTACAACAGTTGGCAACCTCCCGATGCATTGGACCAGTCACCTGAAAGCCATTAAAAAATGAATATATGTGAATTGAGGACTTCCTCAAGGCCCAAATAAAGAAAATGGAAAAGCATACCTGTTGAAGAATGGAAAATGCCTCGGAGAATAATGTATAAGCTTCACTGAGCATACCCTTGGAAAAAAAAAAAAAAAAAAGTCACACCATTTGATTAAACAACAAATTTCTACCTTTCTGAGACAATATACTAAATAATTTGTCAGAGTTGTTTGCATACAATACATGAATATAAAAAAAATAAATTCCAGGACATCATGCTTCAAAGTTATAACCCATACCATTATGTCAGATTACAACTCAAAATAGGGATAACATAAAAATTCCCAAGGGATTCCCATTACCGGACCTAAATAGTATGCACTTGAACTCCAGTCAAATTTGGATCTTGTTTATATCTAAAATAAATACTGTGGATGCATTTTTCTAGGACAACTTGCTTACGTTAGCACCTCAGATAGTCAAATTTTTCAGGCCCTCAATAATTTTTTAAGCCAGAAACAACTATGTAGTGTCAATCATCTAAGAATTGTCAGTAAGGAAACTAGGTACAGGGCATATACCTCAGCCAATTGAACTTTTCCTGTTTCCACAAGATCCTTAGCTTCCGAACACACTGGAACTGAGTGCTTCACCACAGGTTTGAGTTCCAAGATATCTGATATTTGGAAAGGTATTGCAGCATTAAGATCATATTTGCGAGCTGCAATTGTTACTCCCACCTATCAAGGCAACCATATGAAATCAAATTATTCATTACTTGGAAGCATTAAGTCAATGACAAATTTAAAAGCACATGATGAAAAATATACACAATACAAATGGTTCATGCGAAACATTCCAGCAAGAGAATTTCCATATTCGCATATCAATTAAATGAAAGGAACTCAAATTACCCTTTGGCAAAGATTACGTATAACTGAAACTTTCTTCACTTGTGTCCTTGCATCCTCTGGCAACTCAAACTAAGCAAAAAAAGGATCAGTTCCAACATATTATGCTATATGACAAAAATAAAGACCGATAATCCCAGCCAGCATTTATTACTTCTTATCACAAGGGAACTAGATTAATGTGCCTTGATTGCTAATAGCACAATCCCAAGTTTTCTCTGACTTTCATTAGAGAAACATTCAGTTTATGGGAATGTCTTGTTGATCAGGGAAAGCATTATAAACTCAAGTTAATGCTAAATGATACCTGATATTTGAGTTTTGCAAATTCCTGAATTTCATGCCACACTGTTTCAGAGCTAACATTCATATATGAGGATTGGTTCTTTCTTGCAGATGCTACTTTCCACCTTGTTTGGCCCCTAGATTTTCCTGAAGATTGATGGCCAGCTTCCTGTCAATATGCAACCATAAACAGATACAGTTATTGAATTCTTCCAATGACATTTTGAACTAGTTCTGTCAGTTTGCAAAATCACCTCAGATATCAAGCATTAACTGATAAAAGCTTAGAAATGAAAATAAATTAAACTAAAATAATTATGTCTTGGACATACTTTCTTTTGTGTCCTTGGTTGTGAACTATTAGAAGAAATTTTTACAGCAACAGCTTGACAGTTTCCAAAGAAACAGTTTAAAAAATGCGAGATTGCTGGGGCAAGATCATGGTCTTCTGTACCTCTCAATACATCCTGTGGCACCAGAAAAGGATAAAGGCAAATTACTCGTCATCGGAAGCACAAAATTGAAGGCCAGAAATCTTGTTCTCACACCTTCCTTTTAGCCACATCTTGTTCTCACACTTCATTTTAGCCACAACAACGTTATTTTACTTCCGGAAGTAAACACAATTCAGGATCCAAAATAAAGTTAGGCCGGGAAAGAATTAAAAAAATACATGAAGCTGCTAAAATGATGAGATGTTGAAATGAGTAAGATAAAGATGGTCACCTTAAGGACGTGCTTAGCAGATCTAACAACGATTTCATTAGAACAAAGATCCCACAAATGAGGTAAATGTTTCGTCCCTGCAGCAACCTGAAGATATGATCCACTTGTGTCAAAAGCAATAACTAAATAAAAAAGAGATGGATAAATAAGGTACACAAGTAACTCAGAGTTAACAGTAATTTACAATTGAATCTATGATATAGAAATTCTAACTTCACAAAACACTCCTCGCCGATCAGTAAAAACCATTAACTGAAAACAAAGCTCACCCTTCCAATGTAGCGCAAATTAATTCCATGAGCATGTAGCGCTTCAGTAAGGGTCTGCCCATCCATGGGCGACACTTCAAGCGTGCAAAGATCTTGGATGAACTTCGGAAGCACAGTATCTGCCAGATAAGAACTAACTTTCCTCACATTTTCTTCATCCTTTGATATCTCCTGGTGAATGGCAAAGGAAAATACAGAAAACATGAGAATTTTTAATTCAACGGCATTCAAAAGAGAAAAAGAAAATTCCTCTCAAAAAATTCACCTCTGGACTCCCATCTAGCTTAAACTCAGTAAAAACATTGGGGTTAAAGAGTATTTCATCATTTGTTTCAGAATTTGCAGGAGGAACAGAAGCACATTCTTCAACAGTCTCAACCTTCCCCTCTTGGATTATCCCCTGTGGACCAATAGAGAAACCAAAAAATTACACCAATCACTTGTATGAACGCAGAGAAATCACAAGTTCATTATTATAATTCAAACAGATTAATTCTAGCTTATTTCTTATCACACAATTTAGTTCTACATTACTTGCTCTGAGAATGCATTACATCATCTTAAAAAAGAGGGGATTAGGATGGAACAATTTTCTCCATGGATGCTTGTAAACTTAAGATAGTAAGAAAATGCACAACGTAGATGCTGAAAACCAAGAATAGTAAAAGCAGAACGGAAGAAAAAAGACACATGGGAGCAAATTCTAGATTAAAGCTCATATTTACTAAACTGGAAGTACTACAACCAAACAATGAATCCGACCATATCTTATCAATTAGGAAAAAAAAAAAAACAACTTCGGAAATGAAATTACGCTACCCTGGCTACTAAAATGTTCTACAGATAGCCACAATCAGACTAAATAGTACCAAACTTCGGTAATTTAAGGGAGGAGTATGACTCTGAGACACAAAACATAGTTTTTAAAAAAAAAAGGTACCACGGCAATCATTTAGTGTTAAATTTAAGGAACATTGGGACAAAAAAAAAGATTACAAGGTTAATGAACACATCCTTACCTGACTGCCAACAGAAGCTGCAGGCACATTTTCCTTGGGTTTCACCAGTTCATCATCACTGGTAACTTCAGCAGAAGCCTCTCCCTTTGATCTCTTTACAGCTTCAGCCTTCTCCATGAAAACAAAACATGAGAAAAAGATTATAAAAAATAAACCAAAGATTGTTTCAATGCAGATATATATTAACACACCTGGCAAAAGGCAGTGATTAGTTCTGGTCTCAAGATACAAAATCGAGATCCAGGTCCAGTGTAGTTTGCATCACGAGGAGTAACTCTCATCAGGTCCAAAAGATAATGCCTATAATTAAAAAGATGAGGAGTCTAAGCAGAAGTAAACATGAAGCACAAGGTAATAGAGATTTAAGAAGCAAGCTATCCTATAGATGTTGTATGCCTCAGCCTAAACCAAAGGTAGTTATGGATCAAGAAATTTATTCACTCACTGAAAAGCTTAAAGTTGAAATTTAACGCTCTATATAATTAGAAGATCAGTAATTGAAACTTTAATATTTGTACCATTTTTCGTTTTTGCAAAAACTTGAAACAACTACAAAAGAATATTTAGAAGTTAAGTTTGGCAGTTTTGATCAAAATCACGATATTTGTTCAAGTATAATGGCTAAACATAGAAAAAAAACAAAATCACAATATGGAGAAAAAAAAATGAACAAACTGCAAGGTAGGTAGAAATTAAGATAACAAGACAGCCCCCAAGAATAGTTACCTGTCATCACTACCAACAATGCCCTTGCATTCTACCGGTGCAGCTAACTTGAGAACTTTTCCAGTTCCATCTATAACTGTATGTTCCTTTAGATGGAGATGTTTGGCTGCTTCAAGCACCTAGGACACACACAGCTCAGAATTACAACTGACAAATTTAATTGATAAAATGGTAGCCAAGAACCTAAGATAATTAAACTAAAACTTGTACGGAAAATATTGCTAGAAATACACATTCATGGAACCCAAAGCTATAAATATACTTCCCTAAACAACCATTGAGATTATAGCAGTTACTCTCAATTTGACGTATCAATCTCAAATGCCTAACATGACGATAACTTCATATCTCACCTTGGAATGAAAATCTTCATTCCAGCTTATTTTCTTGCCATTGTCAACAGAGCCATACAGAAGAGAATCTGATTTATCCCCTTGAAGAATGCCAGGTAAAACACTCTACAGAAGAATGCATAGAGAATTAAATGAGAACATGGATAACAGCATCAAAACATATCAACAAAAAAAAAAGCATAGGAATAACACAATTGGTAACTAGCAATTTAGAACGATATTTGGCAGCAAATATTGGTCTTATAATGCACATTGACAAATGGTAGACAACACCAGCAAAAGAAACACAGCAATTTCATTACATATATAGTTATTCATGATGATACTTCAATGAAAATATATATAGAATATGATGATATTTCAATGAATATACATGTAAAATATCACATGTGGAGATTAGGATGCACATGAGAGAGAAGGAAGGGAGAAGTTTGCAACTCTAATGCACACCTGTGCCACCACTCTATGACCTCTATAATCAATTATAGCCATGGCAAGGTTATACAGGCCAGGGACATCAGCTTCCTGGTATGCCTTGGTGCCTTTCAGATCATTGTTTGAAGAAGCATACGTAGCCTGCTCGCTCTCAGCCAACTGTGTCTCAGAAGATAATTGAGTATATTCCACAACGCCATTACCCTCTCCTGCAGCTGATAGATCACATTCCCCATTGGAAATACCATCATCCCCATGTGTCGAATCAGTTGAAACCTTTTCTGATGAACTGAGTGAAGAAGTAACATTCTCTGTCTTTGGATTACTATCTATAGTACATTTCTTGGATAACTGTTCAAGGTCCGCATCCACAGCAAAACTGAAGAATATATTGTTGTGAACATACCTATAAAATCAAAAGGCATCACAGGTCACGACAAGCAATTATGAAGAATAATGATAGAACACAAAAGATTATATAAACATCCTATTCAGTATAGCTCATAATCATTCCAAAATAACAGACAGTGAATACAATGCTTAGTCAAGGAGTATCAACACAAATGACATGAGGTTCCAAAAAGAATTGAATAGAAATTCAGAATCTTTTCAAGATCCCACTAACATATGAAAGCATTCTGGATCAGTTGGATTAATTGGGGGGATACATCTGTTGATAACTCCAATAGCACCACTAATCGCTGCATCAACAAAATCAGAAGTAACTTTGTAGAGAGCCCTGTCCCGCAAGATCCTGCAACAAATTTAACCTGATAAGAGATGGCAAAACAATGAACCAAATAACAGAAACTGTGCATTTAGAGGCCTGCAAAATATTTTATATCTTTAAAAATTACTTAAACAGAAGTAAAAAAAAAATTACCTTTCTTGAGGTGTTGTATGTGGAAACTCTCGACAAGATTGCAACTCCTCATTCCAATCTCTTTGCATGCCAATCAGCTCACTACCATATGAAAGAGTCAGTGCATCTTCTGCTCTGGCTGCATCACGTCTGTGATCTGATAAAAGAAGTTGATATGGTCACTCAAGTCAAACATCAAATGACAAACTAACATCTAGCACAACTGATTCACTTATGATAAAAGAAACTACAATGATATCTAACTGTTTAAATAGTATTCATAATTCAAACAGATAAGAAATTAAAATAAGGAAGACCTAATTTGAGTTTGAAGCCAGATGTGGAAAGCAAGATCTTGGTTAAACCAATGAAGATAAAGGAAAATTATATCATAACTAAGGCTCTCAAGAAGAGAAAACTCATGCAAAAAAAGCCTAAAACCAATAAACATTTTATAACTATAAGCAAGCAATCATCAATCATAGCTCAAACACCAACAAATACGACCAAGAACACTCAGGAGTTAAATTTGCTTCAAAAATTATCAGGAAAAAAACTTAAAGAAATAAGATTTCAACAATTCCGAAGACTAATCACATTAATGAACAGAGTAAGCTTGGGAAGTTGAGCTTACCAGGAATCGGGTATAATCCTAGCCATGAATTTGGTGGCAAAAGAGATTGAACATTTTCAAAAGGATGTGCAGAGGCCTTCCGCTCCAAAATTTCACGAAAAGCTTCAAAACAAGAAAACATGATACGAGGAACGAAAAAATAGCCAAAGTAAATGCTAATCAATTTCAACATCCACAAACTGCAAAACTCTCAAATCATTTTTTCTTTACCTTTTTTGAACTTGGAGCTGATTTTCTGCAGGAGTCCAATAAGGGTTGTTGCTTCAGAAGCAGCTTTATTAGGCCTTGGGTCAAGGGCATTGCCCGTACTTGAATTGACATAGAAAGTTTTTGTGGTTCCAGTGATACAGTATTTGTTACCTTCCAATGTCATTACATCCAAATATATTAAATCCCCAACAAGCCTGGAAAGACAAAAAAATAAATAAATAAATAACACCACATGTTATCTTGCCTATGTATAATTTATATACGAAGCAGTTAAAATGAACACGAAAGATAGAGACAGCAGGATGCTGACCTTCTATAGCTTGGGGGAGGATTGAATGATGAGAACACAATACTCTCCACACTCTTGATCTCTTTTGACGGAGATGATAACAATTTACCAAGCGAGCCAGTAACATCCTCCATAAATCCAAGCCCATCAAGCTCAGGGACCTCAGTTTTTACAGTATCTAGATGAGATTCAAATGTAAACTTGTCACTTGAACATCTTCTGGAATAAAGGTGTTAAATTTATGCAAATAAAAAAAAACGGTTGCAGGATGAATATCACAAGCCACCTGAAACTGGAGCCTTGTTCTGTGCTGTCTCATACTCTAATGCAAGTGATGTTGATAGTGAAGCATGGAGTGTGGAAAGTGAAAGCAATTCTCTGGTGTGGTGGACATGAGCCCTGATTGATCTATCATCATAAGGAGCTGCCAAAAATGTTTCTGTGTTAGATTCCAAACAGATCTTTACTAGCAAAGAACGAGTAGCACATACCAGCAACCATCTCCAAGGAGCAACCACCAGTAGTAATATCAGCTACTTCAGATATTTCATTATAATCTTCAAGCTGATGAGTTGAGCCATCCTTTGTGCGCAGCAATAAGTCATAGCATGTGAAGAAACATGTCTCAGGAGCATCAAGAAGGAATTGTCTTATATCCATGACAGAATCTCCAGGATTCAACTGCAATTGTATATTTTTCATGAATTCATTTTATTGTAGACAGAGCAAGAGCATGCTGAAAACTAGTGGGCATAACTCATTTGTGAATAATTTTCCAAAAAAAAAAAAACACCTAAATACTTCCACATTAAGGCAAAACAATGACATAAAAAGAAAATAGACCCGCTGTAATTGATATTGCAATTATAAACATGGAAAATAGTCCAAGATCAGTGTATCTCACCTGCAGCTCAAGCTTCTCACCACTCTGAGTTTTGACAGAGACGGGATAAAGATGAAGCTCACCTGCACTTATAGGGGAACCACATCACAGGTATGGAAGAGCAGAATAAGATTGCACACCAGTAGTGTAGCATCAGAATGAATTAAAATTTTGGAAAAAGAGATTTTTGAGACAAATCAGATTGTTTAGCAACAGGTGATGCTGCCACCAATAGGTGGCTATCTAAAAGACATAAATCCAATGCAATTAAAATTGTCTCCAATTTGTTGAATAAATTAGTTGAGAATTGGTTTGTCTGTGAGAGTATGTTTATAAATTTTTGAGAGGGAATATGCGTGTTTGTGATGTATCTGAATTGATCCTACACATGTCATACATTATTTACTCTCATCCATGCGAAAACAAAGAATATCAAGTAAAACTATTTTAAGCTTTTGTTTCAACAAAAAGAGAAAGCTCTTAAAAGGACTCAGTTGTCTGATTTTATTGAGTTAGAGGTCAAAGTATCCCATAGATAGTTAGACCATAAGCCTTTAATATCAGGATGTCATTTATTCGCATTGTTAAGATTACAGCCTCTTCAAAAATTACGTAAGAAATGATTTAAAAAAAGAAGAAGAAGAAGAAGAAGAAGAAGAAAGAAATATTTACTTAAGTTCAAAGTAAAGCATATAATAAAAAAAATAATGAAACCAACTTTACCTTGCTTTGGTTCATTGGCTAAATTTGCTGTTTCAGACTCCTTTCCATCTGGAATAGCATTAGTTGATTCACTCACAGCCGGTACTACATTAGAATCAGCTTTGGCAGATTCAGAAGCAGTTAAGTTATCATTGACTGAAGCATTGACAGAAACCACTGACTCCGAAGCATTTGTTGCGTTATTTGAACTCCTCCGGCTCCTTCCTTTATTAGATTTTCCAGCCATTTCACCCCCTGATTCCAAAACTTTAGACTTATTACAGTACAGCCGCTTATTTAGCTTGGAAAGTTTCAAACTATAGCCCAATACTTTTATATCAAAAGCCAAATAAAAAAGAATTCAATAATCAAGCACTATGTCACGGAAGAAAGAACTAAACCCACTAGCAATTAGCATGCGACTCACTTCAGATGCCTATACACATTTGCATTCAGTAGAATAGACTTCACATTCTACCTTCATCTTCATATAGAACACTAGCAATAAGACACCAGCAATAATATTCTAAGTTACATTGGATTAGACAGAGAAAGTCAGAATCAAACTCCATGGCCAAAAGTTAGAAACCTTCTACCCTACACAGCAATTCTAAACCATTCATCAAAATAACGACACAAAACGCATAAACAAAAGACCCAAAATAAAAAAGCGAAAGCAGACAATGACAAGCAAGGAAAAATGAACCCAGAACTTAAAAATCTAAAAAACTTCCACTTCCACAAAGCTAAAAGCAGCTACAAGTTCAATTACGGGAGCTTAATTCAATTGGTTTCAGCATTCCATTAAACGCAAAACAAGCAGGAAAATGAAAAGGAACGAAAATTTACAACTTATTTCAGATCAAATAAAAAAATCAAAATTATATCTTTACCAAAATAAGCTTCAATCTAATCGCAGCAGCTCTTGCTAAGTTCTACAACAAGAGGCAAACAGGCATATAAAAACACATATATTTTAAGATAAATATATGTGGGTATATGTAAATATATATGAAAAATATAAATAGAGAGATAAAAAGAGAGAAAGAGAGAGGCTTTAGAGAGAAAAAGGGAGGTGACTGAGGTTTTAGGAGGGGAAGAGAAGTGGCTGAGAGGTGGCGAAATTTTCCCCTTTTATTTGATTGCTTCCAATTCATTGGAGAGAGAAACAGTGAAGTGAAAGAGTTCACATTTGGAAATGATATGGTTAGTGGGCTTGGTCTTGGGCTTCAGTTTGTTGTTTTTGTTGTTTTTTATTTTTTTTAATATTAATTTTTAAATAAAATATTATAAAAAAATTAAAATTTTAATTTTCTACCTTACAAAAATAAAATAAATACTTAATTTTTCAATAGTATTTTTATTATTATTGTTCTTTTTAGAATTCATACTTATTTCAATGGATTTAGTAAAGCAATTTTAAAATTATTAAATTACTTTTTGAAGAAAAACAAATATAATCTTTGTATTTTTTTTTTTTAAATAGAAGTCTAAAAGGAAGTCTTTTTGTGGGTGCTTTAGGGCTCAAGCTAGCTTTTTGTTTCTTTTACCATTTAAAGTCTAGATGAAGGTTTTTGAACAAGAGATTTGATATTGTAGAATTTCCATTATTAGTCTTACATCAAATCAACCTATCATTTTTCCTTAAAGAAAAATAGCATAAAAAAATCTATAAAATTTATTCTTTTTCCCATATGGTGTAATTCAATTGTGCATGACTTTAACTTTTATATTGATATCACTCTTTTTCTTTCTTGTCTTTGTTATGGTCCACCAACTATGATAATTTCCCTAGTTAATCTTGTTTTGCTCTAAGGGTAAGTATTGGATTGATTCGATTCAAGTTGAATCAAAATATAAAAAATTTAATTAATAAAATTTAAATTTTTAAAAAATAAATTAAATCAAAATTTTTATAAAATTAATTGAAACCAAACCAACAATTTTATATTCAGTAATTCAATTTTTAATAAATATATATATATATTAGAATATATTAAAAATATATTATATATATAATTCGGTCAATTAAATTATTTTAGGTTTATTAAATAAAAACTGAACAAAATCAGATAGATCAAAATTAAAAAAAAAAAAAAATCAAACCAAACTGACCCTTCAATTCGGTTTGATTTTCAGTTAATCCCATTTTTACTCTTCCAAGGGCATTTCGCGGTCCATTGTATTCGAAAAAAATATGATAAACGAACTATTTACATTCCAAGCAAAGCACTGTACTAAATCCCCCATTGTTGTTTGTATAACTTGTAATGCTAAAGAGGTTCCAGGGCAACTTCTTCTTCCACTTCCAAATAGCAAAACATGGTAATGTTGACCTCTGACATCTATTGAATTACTCTTTTCATTTTCCATGAATCTCTCTGGATTAAATTCATTTGTATTTTCCGAGTAATTAGGATATCTTCCAATCGCACACACATCGATAAGAAGTCTTGTATTAACAGGGATGTTATAACCTTCATTAAGATTGCAAGCTTGAGTTGATTCTCTTGTGAATAATGGGCCTGATGGGTGTAATCTCAATGTCTCCTTGACAATGGCTTAAAGATATCTTAAGCCTTTTCCCTAATCCTTGCAAAGCCAAATATAATCTTGAAAATTAAACTTCCTAGTAAGAACATTAACCTCTTCATATTTCCTCGCATTACTAGCCTCATCGTCTTTCGTCGGACACCTCTTGTTCACGGTCATTCTTGAGATTATATTGTTTGACAAAGTCATCAACTCTTCACCAAGATTAACTTCTTTCCATTCATAACTCTTCTGCAACATTAATTTAAACGATATTTCAATTTCTTCGTGTCTAATATCAAGAAAACGATCAAGAGTTCGTCCACCATGAAGTTGCATCATGCAAATTTTTCTTCATAAATTTCCAACAAGGACCACATACGGAGCAAAACTAAAATCAGATGCACCGTAAGTCAAGCACCGAACTGCCACTGTTGATAGGCGATTACAAAAGGACATTTCATTAGTTCTCAAGAACTCTTTAGCCATTTCAGGAGAAGAGATAACAACACAAGAAACAGAGCCATAATAGAGGTGAAATAGATGACCATAGCGTTGTGAGAGCTTATGGAGTGCTTGGTGAGGGATTGGACGAAGAAGATGAAGGTGTCCAATAATTGGAAGTGCAATATAGAACTAGGCGGGAGTCGATTTTTTTATCGTCTTTTAAAGAAGATATATCGAATTAAGAGGGTTGAGATTAACCAAACAAGAAAAAGAATGTCGTAGTCTTGAATATCTGCTATTATCAAAGATAGTAGATGAGAAAATTATAGTGAATAGAGGGTTTTTTGCGTACTAAAATGTTGAAAGCATCACAAGACTCTTCATTGTCATTGTTTGTACGATTGATTTTCTTTTTCTTTTTTTGGCCTTATCTTTTGCTAATAACAATGATGATCATCTCAAAGACATATATAAATCATATATTTAGTTTGATGATAATATATAGAATTTGAAATATTGGTTAAGCTATTGTTATGGGAGTGTGATAGAGAGAGAAAAAGGATGTAACTTTTTTTTTTTTTTGGCAAAGAAGGGAAACAAATCTAAAGAAAATTACAAAAGACACATTCTTGGATATGCAATTCCATAAATAATGTGGAGGAGCAGACTCAAAATTCATTGAGGAGACTCTTCAAGAAAGTGAATACCAGTGCTGAGAGTAGGTCCATTTTTACTAACCAATCTGCATTATGGTTTGCTTCTCTATAAATGTGATTGATTTTAATTCTCTATAGATGTAAAAAGGATGTAATTTAATTAGCTTATAGCATAATAGTAATTACATACATGATTTGAATGATAGATTTATATTTATTTATTTTTTATTTTAAAGTTAAAAAAAAAAATTATCCTTTTTTTTTTATTAAAAAAGGGAATTTTTTTTTTTCCCAATTAAGTGATAGGAGAAATTGATTTGGATTTTCTTTTACAAAATTTATGGAATGGTTTAACATATATAAACAAATAATGTTTATTAAAAAAAAAAAAAAAGAAAAGATGAAGGTTACCTTTTTTATATATATATATAAGTTCTTAATGATTAAATCACGGCTAATTGCATAAAATATTAATTGACATACTTAAAAAATATAGCTATTATAGCATCAACTTTCATAATAATAATAATAAAAGAAACTATAAACTTGGTGAAAAATGTGTAATATTTTATGGATATTATTAATGCCAAAAAGTTTATTTTTAGGCGAAATTTTATTTTTGGAGAAGAAAAAAATATTATCGACACAATTATTATTATGCTTCATTTTCAATTATAGTTTTCTTTTTTTACAATTAATGGTATTAATAAGTTTTCATCTTCTAAAAAAAAAAGAAAAATAATAATTTATTTTTTAATCCAAATTGTTAAGGATATTCTATTGTGATCACACAATATAATATAAATTAAAATATAAATATAAATCTTTGGATCATTGATAATAAAAAATCAATTTTAGTTATTATTTAGTAAATTACATGACATTAATTGAACGTTTTACACATCTATTAATAAAAATGATTTGAGTTAAAAAAAATAAATAATTAATCATTAAAAAATATTTTAAGTATTAACTTATATTAATTATTATTTTTCTAATTTGTATTTATTAAAAATAATTATTTAAAATAAAATATAATTATAAAAAATTATTTTAAATAAATATAAATAATTTAATTAAAAAATAAAAATTTTAATAAAATTATATTTCATTATAATTATAATAATATATCATAAATTATTCTTTTCAAATCATTTTATTTAACATGCGCCGCATCCAATTTGAATATTTGAATAATAATAATCCTCCAACCCGCCATCTCTCCGGTGATAGATCTAACCCGATACCTAGAGATCGCCGATGAATTCAGCACCGACCCGGTGAAATTGAAGAGTCAACTCGGAGAATTCGGACCTGGGCTCAGCGAATTGTGTTAGGAGGTTAGCCGGATTCTTACAGAAACTGGAGCTTTAGTAGTAAAGGATCCGAGATGTTTGGCGGAGGATAATGATCGATTCATTGATATGATGGAGAAGTATTTCGAAAGACCACCAGAGTTCAAGAGGCTGTAAGAAAGACCTCAATTGCATTACCAGGTACAAGTTTTTTTCTTTTTTGAAAATTATGCAATTCATAGTTTTTGGTGTTTTGTTTGGTTGCTGAGAAAGTGGGTACGGAAAGGAGAAGGAAAGTATGTATTTTTACGGGAAAGATTGAAACTTTATTTTTTGGGTGATGGTATGCAAACTTAGGATGCAAAGATGTCAATGTGGGAAAACCGAAAGGGGAATTGATATTAATAATGGAATTTTGCGAATTAGGTATTCTTTAAAGTATGATTGTGTTATTGATATAAGATTGTATTTTTATTTTATTTATTTTGAGAAAGAAAGAAAAAATAAAATCATTTCTGGTGCAAATGGAGATTACAGGTTGGTGTGACCCCTGAGGGAGTAGAAGTTCCAAGGAGCCTGGTTGATGAAGAGATGCAAGAAATATTAAAAGCAATGCCCAAAGAGTTCCAACCATCCACTCCAAAAGGACCAGATCGCAAGTGGCGATACATGTGGAGAGTAGGTCCTCGGCCGTTGGATACCTGCTTTAAGGTATTGGAGTACCCCTTGGAAAGTTTTCATCGTCTGGTTGCTATTTGCTAATTTTGATCCTACTTGTATAGGAACTTAATTCAGAACCTGTAATTCCTGAAGTTTTCCCAGAATGGAAAGACACTATGGACTCATGGGGTCACAAAATGATCTCTGCAATAGAGGTAAGACACTAATGTGGCTTGGTTTGATCATAATTGTTGTTTAGCATACTAGTTAAAAGTTCATGAATCTTCATCCAATTTTTTTTTTTTTTTTTTTCCTTTTTTTGCTGAAATGGCCGCAATTGGTTTTGGCTTGTTCAAGGATGCATTTACTTCTCTTATGACGCAGGTAAAATTGTTTACTGATGAAATATGTTTCCAACTCATTCTCATTGATTATTTAATATCAAAGGCAAGGAATGTGAACAAATAGAAAAAAAAAAAACTGTGGCTGGTTTAATCAGAATTTGAGCTAGCAGTGATGGCAAATCTACCTATCTCCTCCCTCTTCAGATTCTTTTTTTTTTTTCTCCCTATTTATTTTTTTTAAATTGCTAGCTTTACTTTTTTTAATGTGGATGGAGGGATCACACCGAGGCCCTCCTAAATGACAAGCAATTTATCAAATTGAAATGACTCTTTAACTTTCATCTGATCCATTAATCCAGAGCCCTTCTTTTACCTTTTTGCCTTTTGGATTAGTGAAAGTACAATGTCAATTGCATAGCCTTCTAATAAGCTTTGTTTGTTATTAATGATAATGTCTATTATATTTTATAATTCCCACTGTTAAATTTTTATTATTATAATTTTATTTACTAAATGACAATTCCTCCTCTCTCTTAATCTCATGGGCCCACATCTTCTTGCACCTACAGGGAGTGATCTTCGCTGCTATGGCCAACAAGGTGCTGTGTTTGCCGGATATCATTATGACCTTAACTTTCTAAAAACCCATGGTAGTAGTAGTTTCCCTGGTCTTAACATTTGGCTAAGGAATGGGCAGAAAGTTGAAGTGAAGGTTCCTCTAGGATGTCTCCTCATTCAGACAGGAAAGCAGGTGAGATCATAATAATAATTAATGCTTTATTTCTCATCAGTGAGGATGTTTGTATACATTTCACCAGTAAACAATCTAATTTGCTGCCTTCCATTAGGGAAGCAATAAAGAGGTACATACAGTAGCTTGTTTATGGAACATTTATCATGGCTTGCATTACCAATTAACAAATTCAGTTATTTACAATGTGAAATATGTATCAGTCAGTTGTCAATATCTTGAATTATATTTTTCTTAACATGACTTTATTTTTTTTATTCTGTTTCTATTTGCAGATAGAATGGTTGACTGCAGGAGACTGCATAGCTGGGATGCATGAAGTTGTTGTCACAATGAGAACAACTGATGCAATCAAATTAGCATCAGAACATAACCGTAGCTTATGGAGAGTAGTGAAGCTAACTCTTTTGTCACCAACATTATTACCCTTTTGGATCTTACTACTTTCTCCTTTAGCTGCATTTGGTTCAGCTCTGGAAATGGAAAATTCTGTTCCCATTGTAATTTCTGAAATAGGATTCCATCTCCTTGTTTTTATACAAGAATTTTAAATTTTTTATGATGTTTTTATTGTTGAATACTTCAATTTAGCAGGAATAAGACCATTTTAAGTATAATTTCCACAAGTATCATCACATTATATTTTATTTTCTGAAAATTAAAGTTGGAATAAAATTTTGGAATAGGATGCGAAGATGACATCCATTTTCTGGTCAAAGCACACGTCCAAAACATCGATTGTGACTTTCATCAAAGCATCTTATGCTTGCATGTTTCACCATCCTTGTTTTTTTGTAGCTTTTTGCGCACACAGCATCAGATGCTGTGCTGAAGCCTTTAGGCCACTTTGCAGAATCCCCACTTGCTAGCAAATATCCTTCCATCCATGCAGGAGAGTTTGTTGAACAAGAACTCGCGGTTATCAACCTAAAAGGAAGTAATGGCGAATCCTGATAACATGGCGTAAGTAGTGATGACTATGCATTATTTCCCCATTTCACAGATACAAACGCTATCTTATGGTTGGGATGATTCATTTTACATTCAGTGGGATCAGAACATTTTATTGAACCATATCTTAGATAGGAATAAAAACCTATGATGTTTCTGCATGTTTTCACAAGTTAATAGTGAATGTTACCAACTTGCTTAACTGCTTATATATACAAAACTCGATGAAATGATTATTAACATCTTGCTTAAGTCAGTTTTCTGCCATATCATTTTTGTTTTGGGGTTAATCAATGAAATGGTTACCAATGTTGTGCCCTACTTGGGTTAGGGATGTTGTGCATAATGATATGAACCAATCTGCTACCTATGCAACTAATTTCTTCTAATTACAATACACCCGTTGATGAATGGGCAAGTATCCTGCACTTACATAGCCTAATGGAACAACAAGTTTTGCAAATCCAAACAAAAACATTTAACCGAAATTTCATTTAATTATATTACATTGCTTTCAATTAGGCTAAGTTCTTGCAGCTTGGCTCATTTTCTGGGAGAGTATCTGTAAGTGGCTTCTTGTTATTAGTAGAGAAATTAGGTTCATAGATGAAACTTTCAAGTGCCAAGAACCTGCTATTGCTGGCTTTTGTGATAGCTATGACAGGCTTGGTGGAGCCAGGCTTCATGCTTGTAGTAGGACTTTGTTCGTCAACAGTTAAATCTTGCAGGGCTGCAGTGGCTCTAACTCTTTTGGGCAAAGAAAACTCTGGGTCGTATGTGCTTGGCTAGGAGTAGACATGACAGGGTAGCCTACAGATCTAGCCTCCCAAAAAAAAAACGTGCAAGGCTTGGGCTTTAATATTAGACCCATGAAGCTAACTAAAGCCTAAATTGCACAGCTTGGGTTTGTAGAAATTGAGTTGGGCCTACCAGAAGGAAGGGAATTCCTATCTATTCTCGTTGGAAAAAGAGAGAAGATAATATACACCATTATTGTGGGGCCGCCCAATAATTAATCAAATTGAATTTGTTATTTTGCTGGTCTTTTGATGTCAGTTAGGGTCTATTTGGAGAGTATGAAATTAGAGATAGAATTGAAATTAAAATTAAAATTTTTAATTTTAGTATTTAACAGTTATCTAGAATTAGATTTAGAATTCTAATTACAATTTCATAAAATTGTAATATAATTAAAAAACTAATTTCATAATTTCATTATCAACCCATAAAAATTATAATTTTATAATCACCGCCAATCTTCTCTTCCACTGCGACCCCCAGTATCATCGCCATCGCTACTGCTACCTTTACCTTTAACCATATCACCAGCGATGGTGATCCGCCACCGCCAATAATAATTTTTCATCACCTCTGACGACGATGGCTCGCCGGACCATTATCGTAGGTGAAGATAACTCGTCGAACTGTCATTGTCGGCGATCCACCATCACCCTCACTGCCATTGCCGATAGTTCGCCACTGCTTCCAACTCTACCGCAACTTTCATCGCTATCAATTTTTTATTTAATTTTAATTTTTTATATGAAACAAATATTAAAATTCTCAATTTCAATTTTAATTATTATCTCCAAACGGACTCTTAGTAAAATCTTAGATGTTCAATTTGTTCAGTGTAAAATGAATAATTTTAATCAAACCAATTATATCAGTTTGTAAATAATTTAAAATATATACAAACTAAATAAAACTAAAAATTATCTAAATTAATAATTTTAAATTTCAGTTTAATCAATTTGAACTATAAGATAAAAATATTAAAAAAATAAATAAAAAAATACTATATAAATTAAAATATTTTTATAACATGAAATTATATTATAAATATATTTATAGAAAACTAAAATAAGAAAAATTATATTGTAAATAGATGAAAATTTTATATTATATAATAAAAATCAACTTAAAAGAATAAAAAAATTTCAAAATTTAATATAAAAAAATATAAAATTAGAATTTAGGTAGATATGAATAAAAATATATAATTTTATTATACTTCGATTTGGTTTGATTTTAGTTAATTTTTCATATATTCAAATTATAATCAAATCAAAAATTTTGATTTAACTATTTTTTTTTAAAATCAATTTAAACATACTAAAAATAAAATCATAATTTTTAAATTAAATTAAATTAAATTGATTTAATTTGATGAATTTAGTTAATTTTTGTGTAGTTTTATATATTTGAAAGATGTTAACTAATCTCTCTTTTATTAGATAACAAGGTACAGTAAAATATCTATAAATTAATAACTTATATTATATAATAATTTTTTATAATTTTAATTTGAGTTAATAGGTTAAATTAATAATTTCGATAAATTAATATAATAATATTTTTTAAAAAATCTTTACATAATTATATAGTCTCATTTATATTATAAATTAATAATTTGTCATTATTATACATATAATAAATTATGATATGTATTTTATTAAAATATGATTCTAAAAAATATTTTAAACCTAAATAATTATACTCGCATTTTTTTTTCATTTAATTTATATTCAATTCATCACATATTTTTTTATTTAATTCATTTAATTTATATTTAATTGATAACATTTTTTTTTATTTCAATTAGTTTATATTTAATTGATGACATATTTTTTTTCATTTCAATTAATTTATATTCAATTGATTTATATTTTTTATTTAATTTATATCGAATTGATTATAAAATTAATAAAGTAATAAATTTTTAATTGATTAAATATATTTATTGTATTATAAATATTTTTTTAAAATTAATAAAATTTATATATTTTAATAATATTAATTTATAAAAATTTTATTATAATTTATATTAAACGCGGTATATATTCATAACATTTGGCATCAAAGTATTGGCTAATGTGTCAAATTTGTCATCAGTGCTTATTGACAATATGTCCCCATAGAGTGGAAACAAAAACAAATATTTTTACATCATCATTATATGTCAAAAGCAAAAAATAAAAAAATAAATTCACTACATGATATTAAATGAATTATTGCAATAATTATACACTTTTTTTTTACACCACCACTGATAATAAATATCAAAAATTGATATTTATTTATTATTTGTTTTTTTCTACTCTGCCTACCAATTATAATTTTATATTTGAAAGGCCATAGAAGTGGAGAAGGACAGCTCAAGTATCTTATGTACTAAATCCTCAGAATCATCACATGATGTCTTAATAATTTCAATATAGGTGTTATGTCAACATTCAAATAAACCTAACATATTCATCAATTGCATTATTGAATATTGATTGAGACTTCAATACAGGTGTTAGAACAGTATACAAAATAAACCTAAAATATTCATCAATAACACTATTGAATAAATGATTGAGAGCCTGACACTTACTATAATGTTCATAGGTGGATTCAGTAGCACACACTAACTATAGTTATTATTATTTTTTTTATATAAATATTTGTTTATATCTCCAACAGAATAACGATCGAATTCATTAAATGATTTGATATTAATTTTAAATTTTAAATGAAATATTTTTTTTTTTTAATATGCTAATTACAACTGTTGTACTGAATATTATTTTTTTAATAATTTAGTCAATGAAATTTAAGATAAATCTCATTTTATATTTATTTTAATAGTAATTTTTTAATTATTTTTTTTTAAATTTATATTTTTTTTTTTCAATGAATGAAAGATTTTTTTTTTATAAATAAAATAAAATTCCAACTTGCCATTTCCAGCAAATGCATCTAATGATCTAAAATATATGACATATAAATGATCGACTGAATAACATTCATCACCGATTTCTTCTTGTTTTAGATTAAAAAAAAAACATATATAAGAAATAATACTACAAGCATGTCATTTACACGTGTCCTGATACTAGCTACGAGACATTCTAATGTGTGCCGCAGCGCCAATTTAAAAGCAAGCCCACCCTTCACTCTTCGGCCACTGCTTAATGCTTCTCATTTTCCTCTCCAATAACAAAACAGACAAATAAATCTGAAATGGAGCTGCCGGTAATTGATCTGTCCCGATATTTAGAAATTTCCGGCAAATTGAGCAATGATCCGGAGAAATTATCGGGTCAGCTCAAAGAATTCGGGCCCTGGCTTGATGAATTGTGTAAGGAAGTGAGTCGGCTCCTTAAAGAAACCGGAGCATTGATTGTGAAGGACCCGAGATGCTCCGATAAGGATAATGACCGTTTTATAGATATGATGGAGAAATACTTCGAGAGGCCTCATGAGTACAAAATGCTCCAAGAGAGACCCAATGCACATTATCAGGCATAGTTTCATTTTCATAATTAGAATGAGAGTGTTTTATACAAATTTAATATCTAATAATTTAAAATTGTAATTGTAACATTTAAAATTTCAATTATTATTATTATTTGATATTACTATTAAACAAAACATTATTAAAATTAATAATTAATGATTATCATCACAATAGGTTTTAATGTCTTATTTCTTCTGAATTGTAATTGATTGTTATTAATTAGACTCAAAATGCTTGCAATTTGCTTATAATTTTGTAATTTTGTGATGCAAAAAACAGGTTGGAGCCACCCCACTTGGACTAGAAGTACAAAGATGTGTGGTTGAAGAAGATATACAAAAGAAGGTAAAAGAAATGCCCAAAAATATGCAACCATCTTTGCCCAATGGACCTGATCTCAAAGAAAGATATATGTGGAGAGTTAATCCTCCACCATCAAACACTAGCTTTAAGGTATCATCTTCAAAATCTTCCAATAATTAATATATTTAATCAATTTTAGGCTCCAATTCGTATTTTATTTTGCTAATAATCTAAAATTCTTAATCTTTAATTAATTTCCTTTTTTCTAATTAGGAGCTTAATTTGGAACCTCCCATACCTGAAGGCTTTCCTGAGTGGAAAGAGATCATGAACACATGGGGATACAAAATGGTCGATGCAGTAATGGTAATTATTATTAGACTTTAAAATAGTTAGTTAATTATTTACATTTTATGAATGCAAAACGATCATTCTCTTCTCTTTCACAGGTTGTAGCTGAAATGGCTGCAATTGGATTTGGCTTACCCAAGGATTCTTTTGCTTCTCTTCTAAAGCAGGTGGATTACCTAAAGCATTTGTTATTTTTCTTTAACTGGGCTCTGACTAAAATTCAAACTTAGAGTCCTGTAAAACGATTCCAATTTTGTTTTTTTGTTTTTTTTTTTTTTATTGTTGTTAGCTAGGTGGGTGTAGCACATCGATATTTCGTTTCTAGTAAAAAACGACTGCTACGCTGAGACTAGAAAATTTACTGAAAATGAAAATATTAATCTATGGTTTGATTTCGAGCTTCTGGTACATGAGAAGTAATTGTTTCTTAAATGTTAACTACAGGGACCACAGATTCTAGGCCCATCAGGCAGTGACCTTAGCCATTACAATGAAGAAGGCACTGCGTTTGCTGGATATCATTATGATGTTAACTTTTTAACAATTCATGGGAGAAGTAGATTCCCTGGTCTAAACATTTGGCTCAGGAATGGACAAAAACTTGAAGTGAAGGTTCCTCCAGGATGTCTTTTGGTTCAGACAGGAAAACAGGTAAGCAAGAGCCAACATTATCAATTGATTTTAATCAATTATTAATAATTCTTTCTTAGTTTACTATTGTTCTCGTTTGCAGATAGAGTGGATGACTGCTGGAGAATGTTTGGCTGGTATGCATGAAGTTGTTGTCACAAACAAAACAATTGATGCAATCAAATTGGCATCAGAGCAAAATCGCAGTTTATGGAGAGTGTCTTCAACTGTAAGTGATGATATCTATAATCTAATAAATATAAATAAGACAGTATTGTCCATAATCTTTGGGACATAAAGAGTAATCCTGTAACACCTACTCGATCTTAGTATACTAAATTATAGGAAGTGTGTTAGGCCTTATAAGGATTAATTCCTGCAATCCTTAGCTCATATGGGACCCTTGTGGAAAGAGTTGTACGGCCATATAAGGCTTCGACTCCTGTGACCCTAAGCTCATATGGGAAAAGTGTGTTCATCCTCAAGTCCTGTAACATCTATTCCTAATCAATACCATATCGGGAGTCTTGAGTTAGCAGTGGAAGTTAAACCGATCAAATTGATTAAATCAAATTAAATTGATTAAACCAAATCAAAATCGATAGTTTTAAAGTTATTTAATTTGATTTCAGTTTGAAAAATAGAATAAATCAAAGGTTTGATTTGGTTTGCTTTATGAGCTTTTTTCTGGATTTCTAGCCAAACTGAATTAAAAATATATTTGATTTTATTTTATAAACAATTACATATTTTTTAACCTAATATTAATTTAAAATTTTTTAAAAAATAACCATTTATGAAAACTAACTAAATATATATAAAAAAGAGTATAATTCTTGAGAAAAAATATAAATTTTGGTGTGTTAATAAATGGAATAAATAAAATTTGCGCTGTACATTAAACTATGTTTGAAATTTTTTATCACCAATAATTTATTAATTTTTTCTAAATTTATAATAAAATAATAACCATTTATAAAAAAAAAAATTTTAAACCGACAAACCAAAAGTGATCAAGTAGAATCAAACTGACGGTTTGATTTGAAAATTTTTTAAATCAAAAAAATTAATAACAATCTTTTAAATAGATCAAACCGAATTGATGTCACCCCTATCTTAATAAAACAATGTCATTAACGTTATAAGGCTCAAGTCCTGTAACTCCTAATTGATGTCCTAGACAATACGGGGACCTTTATAGGAAGAGTGTTTTCAGCCTTATAAGGCTTAAATCTTTGTAACTTCTAATTAATACCTGTCCATACGGGACCGTTCTGTAAAGAGTGTGCTTAGTCTTATAATAAAGCTTTTAAGTCCTGTAACCCTTGTGGAAAGAGGCCGGCCTAAAAGGTTTAAGTCTTGTAACTCCTAATCAATACCTTAGTCCATATCGGACCTTATAGAAAGAGTATAGAGGGACTTATTAGGCTTAAGTCCTCCTAATTAATCGATACCCTACTCTTGTGCAAAGAGTGTGCATGGTCTTATAATATGGCTTTTTTAAGTCCTGTAATACTTAATTAATATGGGAAGCCATGCTATTGGTATAATGCACGTAATAGTTTCGTTCTCTTTGTCATTTGCAGCTAATCTCAAACATTGCATCAGATGCTGTGTTGAAGCCTTTAGGCCACTTTGCAGAAAACCCACAAGCTAGCAAATATCCACCCATGCTTACGGGAGATTATATGCAAAAAGAGCTCTCAGCAATTAATCTATTCTAAAAGCTTATTATAGCCTGGTAGTAGTTAATTATGGCATGTTTATGTTGTGCAATAAAGAGGAAGGTTTAGTAATGATATTAGAGCTTAATAAGACGTCTTAAAAGTTGTATTTGTGATGTTTAAGCATGTTATTGCAAGTCTATTTCTGAATATATATGGCCCCAGTGTGTTGTTGTCTCGAAACCTATTAGATCTTATTAATGTAATAAACTCATTTAGAAAATGTGTTCAGAATTATGATTGAAATGTTAACTAAAAATTATTGTTGATGCTTCTTAAATTGTGGTTGCTAGAATAATATATATTTTCATTTCAAAATACATGTAACACCATTATTTTCCTAAACAATCTTCGTGTATATTTCGGGTATAAATTTATTTTTTATTGGCTTAATCACATAAATTTTGAAATAGGTATAAATATTGACTTATTAATTACTTATGATAATGATAGAAAATGAGTATGGACATTTTGGGAGAAATATTGATTAAGTTATTGAAATTTGCGTGAGAAAATGCTAAGTGTTAAAGAAATTGAGAATTTGAGTTTTCAGCGAAATTCTGTGAAAACTGGGTTAAGGGTTTCCAGCCGGCATTGCCGAGCTGGCCTTGCGAAGAGGCAATGCCGAGCTGGCCTTGCGGAGAAGTAATGCCGAGCTGGCCTTGCGAAGAGGCAATGCCGAGCTGGCTTTGCGGAGATGCAATGCCGAGCTGACCTTGCGAAGAGGTCTTGCCGAGCTGGCCTCGCGAAGAGGAAATGCGAAGAGGAAAGGCGAAGAAGAAATGCGAAGAGGTAAGTGCAAGACAACATATGCGAAGAGGCATGTACGAGCCGGCAATGCGAAGAGACATTGGTGAGCCGGCATCTGCGAACTGGTAAAGGCGAGCCGGCAATGCGAAGAAGCATTGGCGAGCAGAGATTGACGAGCTGGGTCTGGTGAGCTGGACCAGCATAAATTGAATTTTGGCGAGGCGGGACGAATAAGTGCACAGTAATCGGGATTTGCAATTTAGGCAGTAGCCTATTTATAAGCAACAGCGTGAACACTTAGCCATTTCTTCCATTTCTTTCATTTCTTTCTTTTCTTTCAACGTTCACAGCGAGCTTTTTGCTTCTCTAAAACCAATCACTGTTCATCGTCTTCTTCAT
>CANXYC010658844.1:0-11361 GCA_948193065.1 Aleurites moluccanus | reverse complement strand
AATTGATGAGATTGTGATACTGTGAAGATCCAGAGGGATCTATTTATTTGAGATGATTGAGGTTGGTTATAGAAGTGTTTTTATTTGGGCATTAGCAGCAGGGCATGCTCCTTAAATAAAGGAGATGCTGCCCGATTTTTTTTAAATTATCTAAGCTGTTTTATGTTTAATTGTATATGCATGCAATTTTAGTATAGAGTTATGGGTTCTTCGCGGTACTGGTAGCATTGGCATCACCCGTACCCTAGGACCGTTATGGCTCCCAAGTTGGGCTGTGACAATAACTGTCCACTATCACCATTAATTGTGATGGGTAGTTAATGGTGAAGTGTATATGTAGATATCCCTGAATTTGCTCTCATTATGCAAAAATTCACTATCTGAAATTGAGAGAAAAACTCAGAAAACTTTTTTTGTAATTCGTTATTATTCCTGCAATAAATAATAAGCAATGGCTGGATGTATTTATGATTTAACTTCTGCTGCTTAATGTTATATATAAGACATGATATTTTAAAACTTAATTTCATTGTTAATATACATGTTTTATATTTTTTTTGCTCTTATATTTGGTATCAGAGCATATGAAATTTTTTGTCTTGCTTGTTTTATGGGATTTTATAGCATGGAAATCGAATGAAACTCAGATAATTAAAATTTGAGTTTTTTGCATAATTTTTTTTATTTCGGGTTTTCTATTTTTTAAAGTTGTAGCAATTATTTAATGGCTTAAAACTAATATAAATTCATGAAAGAATGATTTTAAGCTTAAAAAGATCAAAAATGGTGAAGAAATAGGGTAGAAACAGTTGGGTTTTGAACCGGGTCGCGTCTGGGTTGACTTCGAGTCAGGTTGACCTGGCTGAAGGTAAGGGATAATCTAAATGATATTTAATGATATTGTTTAGATAAAACGACATGTCGTTTAATAGCTTTGGCAGTCCAACGACATTTAGTCATGTTGTTTGGATCATTGGATTTAGTCTTCAAGAAACGACGTTGTTTTATTTTTTCCTAATTACTGTTTTGACCCACGTTTCCTGTTTATTTCAGTTTGACCCTCGAATTTTTATTTTATTACAGTTTGACCCCATATTTTCTGCTTCTTTCATATTGACCTCTCAAATTTTTATTTTATTAATTTATGACCCCGAAAATTTATATTTTTTTAAATTTTAGTTTATTCTCTATTTTTTTTTTTTAATTTAGTCCAAAATTTTAATTATTTTGTGCATTTTTAAATTTTTGGTTAATTATTTGCATGTTTTATTTTTAAGTTATGATTAAATATATGCAATTATATGTGATAAATTATGCACAAAATAAATAAATGCCTAGTAATTTTTATGTATAATCTAATTAATTTAAAAATAGCCACAATTTCTTTAATTGCTTAAATTATATAATTAAGGCCTCAAAAATCACATAAAGTATAAAAGACATTAGTTGTAATTAGTTAAATTAATATATTAAAATTTATCCTACATGGATTTTTATATTAATTTAATTCAATTAGGATGTTATGGTAGGTTAGATTTCTTAGTTTACCCATAGGAAATTGATAGATAAAAATTTACTAGTATCATTATAAGGGAGAAATGTGAATTGACTTATATTAAAACTTAGCCCATAGGTAGTTTTGATATGTTAAATTAGTTAAGATTTTAGCATAATTTGCATTGGTAAATTATAATTGGTTAGATATTGCCTAAGATTTTGTTAATAAGCATGTGTATTTTAATGTTATGTAGTCTTACAATCTACTTCTGATATGAAATTTGATATTTTCGAACTGAGAGGTGATAACCATAAAGTCTGGAAGGAGAGAATTTTTCTTCAATTAGGGTGGATGGATATAGATTATGCTAAGGAAAGATGAACCACCACCTATTACTGAAACCAGCCTTCCTAATGGGGTTGATAAATATGAGAAATGAGAGCGATCTAATCGTCTCTCAGTCATGTTCATTAAGACTAAGATTTCAGCTGGTATTCAAGTTTTAGTCGAGTATCATGATAAAGTTAAATCTCTTCTAAAGGCTATTGATGAGAAATTTCAGTCTTCAGAAAAGGCTTTAACAAGCACCCTAATTATGAGGTTTTCATCCCAAAGGCTCAGTGCATTAAGAGGTGTGCGATAACACATTATATAGATGAGGGACATTGTAGTTCAATTGAAATTCCTCAAAGTTGACATGTCAGAGTCCTTTCTAGTTTACTATATTTTGAACACTCTCTCATAACAATATGGACCCTTTAAGATTTCTTACAGCACACATGAGGACAAATGGTCAATCAATGAATTAATGATCATGTGTGCTTAAAAAGAGGGTAGGTTACAAATAGAGATGGGAGAGAGTTTATATTTGACCATGCAAAAGAATGAAAATAATTAAGCTAAAAGGAAGGGAAAGGCTAAAGTAGTCTCCCAAAGTGTAATCAAGAAGGAATCCAAGTGCTTCTTTTGTAAAAAGAAGGGACATATGAAGAAGGATTGCACCACATTCCATCAGTGGCTTGAAAAGAAAGGTATGTTAACTTCATTTGTATGTTATGAAATTAATATTGTTTATGTTAATCATAACACTTGGTGGATTGATTCAGGAACTATAATCCACATTTTGAATTCTTTATAGGTTTTCAAAACCACAGAAAGCCAGAGGGAAATGAACAGTACATCTACTCAGGAAACAAAATGTCATCGCTTATAGAAGCTATTGGAACATACAGTTTAGTTCTTAGTAGTGGATATGTTTTAAATTTGGAAAGGATATTTTATGTACTTAGTTTTTCTAGAAATTTAATTTATGTTTCAAGGCTTTTATCTTTAGGATATTCCTTTAATTTGTGGGATTCAAACATTAGTTTATCGTTTAATTCTAAAATTATTGGATTTAGTAATTTGTCTTATGGTCTCTTCCAAATTAATTTACATGAAAATGTTTACTACAATGCAATGTATGCTGGCATGAAATATTGTGTTATGAATGAGGAATCTTCTATGTTGTGACATCGAAAATTAGGTCATATCTCCATTAATAGAATCAAACGGTTAGTAAGTGATGAAGTATTTACTACTCTTGATTTTGCTGACTATGATACTTGTGTGGATTACGTAAAGGGAAAGCAAACCAATAAGTAGAAGAAAGGTGCCAAGAGGAGTTAAGAAATATTAGAGATCATGCATACAGATATTTGTTGTCCAGATATGGACGCCTATGGTTAGAAATATTGTATCACCTTTATTGATGATTATTCACCATATATGTATCTTTACATGCTTCATAATAAGTTCAAGGCACTAGATCCTTTTAAGGTATTTAAATTAGAAGTACAGAGACAATGTGGTAAACAAATTAAGATTGTGAGATTAGATAGAGGTGGTGAATTTTATGGTAGAAACACTGAAGATGGACAAGCACCTGGTCCATTTCCAAAGTTTCTTTAAGAGTATGGGATAGTTGCCCAATACATTATGCCTAGTTCTCTAGACTAGAATAGTGTAGTAGAGAGAAGAAACCAGAATTTATTAGATACGGTGCAAAGTATGCTTAATAGCTCTAAGCTACCTAAGTCCTTGTGGATTGAAACACTAAAGACGGTTGTGTATATGTTAAATCAAGTTCCAACCAAGGCTATCTCAAAGACACCATTTGAGTTATTTAAAGGTTGGAAACTGAGTTTGAGACATGTACACTTTGGGGATATCCGTCTGACTTGAGAATTTATAACCCACAAGAAAAGAAGCTAGACCTAAAAACCATTAGTGGGTATTTCATTAGATATGCTGAACAGTCTAAGGGGTACATATTTTATTATCTATCTCATACCACTAAGTTTGTGGAATCAAGAAATGCTAAATTTCTTGAAAATGACTTGATCAGTGGGATTGATCAATCCAGAAATCTTGTTTCTAATAAAGATCATTCAGAAAATTAACCTTCTACTTCAAGTTTAAGAGTGATTGTTGTTAACAATACTCCTTTAGTTCAACCGAATATTATGCAACCAATCATAGAAAATCCACAACCTGCTAATTTAGATCTAGTAGATCAAGTTATTTTTGAGGAACAACAAGATATTGTTGAACATCAATTGAACAACAAGTTCCTTAAGAAGATAATGACACAACATTAAGAATATCTACTACAATAAGAAAGTCAACAATACCTAGTGATTATGTTGTCTATCTATAAGAATCTGACTATAATATTAAAGCCAAAAATGATCCTGAAACATTTTCGCAAGCTGTGAGTTGTAAAGAATCTGACTTATGGTATGATGCTATGAAATATGAGATGAATTATATGGCATCTAGTGGTGTATGGCATCTTGTTGAGTTGCCTATTGGTACAAAAGCCATTGGATGTAAATGGTTCTTTAAACAAACAAAGATTCATTAGGCAATGTTAAGAGATACAAGGTCAGACTTGTTGCTAAAGGATTCACTCAAAAGGAAGGAATCGATTACAAGGTGACGTTTTATCCTATATCTAAGAAAGATTCTCTTTGCATCATTCTAGCATTAGTTGCACATTTTGATTTAGAGTTGCAACAAATGGATGTGAAAATGGCATTTTTCAATGGAGATCTAGAGGAAGAGGTTTATATGAAACAACCATAAGGATTTTCCTTTAGTAATGGTAAGCATTTGGTTTGCAAGCTTAAGAAATCTCTATATGGATTGAAACAAGCTTCCTGTCAATGGTATCTTAAGTTTCATGATATTATCACTTAATTTGGTTGTGAGGAGAATATTATGGATCAATGTATATATCGAAAGGTCAGTGGGAGTAAGATTTATTTCCTTGTTATTTATGTAGATGATATTTTACTTGCAACCAATGATAAATGATTACTATATGAGGTGAAACAATTCCTCTCTAAAAACTATGATATGAAGGATATAGGTGATGCCTCTTATGTCATTGGCATTAAAATTCAGAGAGATAGATTTAGAGGCATTCTTGGTTTATCTCAAGAGACATATATCAACAAGGTTTTAAAGAGATTTCAGATGAAAGATCGTTCACCAAGTGTAGCTCCCATTATGAAAGGTGATAGATTCAATTTGGACCAATATCTAACAAATGATTTTGAGCTGGAACAAATGAACATTCCTTATGCTTCAGTTGTTGGAAGCTTAATGCATGCTCAGGTTTGCACTAGACCTGGCATTGCATTTATAGTTGGGATGTTAGGAAGATATCAGAGTAATCCATGCTTAGATCATTGGAAAGCTACAAAGAAGGTCTTGAGATATCTTCAAGGCACAAATGACTACATGCTTATATACAGACGAACATATATTTTGGAGGTAATTGGCTACTTTGATTTAGATTATTCCGGTTGCATTGACTCAAGAAAATCCACATCAAGATATATTTTCATGCTAGCTAGTGGAACTGTATTTTGGATAAGCTCAAAGCAGACTTTGACTGCTACTTCCACTATGGAGGCTGAGTTCGTATCTTGTTTCGAGGAAACTTCACATGGTGTATGGATGAAGAGTTTTATTAATAAGTTTAGAATTATAGATTCAATTTCTAGACCATTAAGGTCATATTGTGATAATTCAGTTGTTGTTTTTATGGCTAAGAATAATAAAAGTAGTAGTAGAAGTAAACACATCGACAAGTATCTAGCTATAAAGGAATGTGTTAAGGATAAAACAGTGCATATTGAACACATCAACACTGATTTTATGATTGTTGATCCCTTGACTAAAAGCATGCCACCACATAAATTTAAGGATCATGTAGATAGAATGGGTCTTGGTTTCTTAATGTAGTTTTTCATTATAAGAACGATATGGTTTTAATGAAACTCTTGATATGATGTTTTCTCATTAAGTTATGAATACATATTAATTTTATTTGCTTTGGAAAAAATCTTTAAAGTTAGGACTAGAATTAACATATGCTTTATTCATTAAGTTATATGGAGAGATTATTGAAAAGTATAAAACATTGTAAAATATAAAACATTGTAATACATGAAAGAGAATACTTAATTTTAAGTACTATCACCATGATTCATATGTTCTTATTTCTTACTACAGTAAATGGTGGAAAACATGGACCAAGTGGGAGAATGTAAGTTATTTTTCCCCCTTAACATGGAGTTGGCTACTCCAATAAAATAGTAGTTCACTTTTCCCCTTCTTCTCCCTGTTTCTTAGGCATAACTGCCCACTATCACCATTACTATAATTCAATATATCCATACTGTTTTCTGTACTTCCTCACTATCCATTGTTCTGTCTTCTGGGGTATTATACTATCACCATTAACTGTGATGGGCAGTTAATGGTGAAGTGTAATACCTTAGAAGACAGAACAATGGATAGTGAGGAAGTACAGAAAACAGTATGGATATATTAAATTATAGTAATTGATGAAATATTAATTTAAGCATGAATAGGCTCAATTAATTACTGAAATATACAGAGAATGGTAAAGTGTAATACTCAAGAATTTTTTAGCCTCAACCGGGCCACTTTTGAGATATTGTCCCCGAAAATGCCAGTGTTAATTAAACTGCCGGGGAAATAGCAGTCCGGCTAATTTAAGAATTTCTTACCCAGATCTAGGGGAATTAAGTTAGTTAATTTTATGTGAAATTATGGTGAAAAGAAAGAGTTAAAAAATATTTTGGAATACTGAAAATAAGAATAATGGCAAAATTATAAGGGGGCAATTTTGAAAATCTACTGTCTGGAATTCAGAATTGACCCATAACTATTTTTAAATGATAGAACAACATAAAATAAGATATTTGACTCACCATACTTGAGGTTGAATCTAAACAGAATGGACATAATAAATTATAGAATGTTTTGGGGTCAAAATACAAATAAGAAAAATTTTAGGCCAAAATACAATTAAGTAATGTTGTAGGACCCATCATTTACACCAAAATTCTAAAAGGAAGCATGGGTGGCCAGCCATGATAATTAAAGAGATGATTTTTTTAGTGATTTTTCTTTTATGTTATTAGGAATAAAACATGTGTCAAATTCTAGATAATTCCATAATTTTCTACATTTATTTTGTCTTATATATAGAGAGTAAATAAAAGAAAAGGAAATGGATAGCTATTGAGAAAGAGGTGGCCGAACCACCATTATAATAGGAGAGAAAAAAAAATTATTATTGCTTTATGTTCTATAGAAATCGAACCAAGTTAAGAGAAGTGAAGAAAGATGGAAGAAAACTTGTATTCAAGTAATTTGATGGAGCAAAAGAGGATGAAATACAATTGTTTAATTTGAGGTATGAATCTTAAACTTAGCTTTTTAATTGAATTTGAGTGTGTTATAGTTTGATTAAGTAGAAAATTAAGTTTATTGAGCAAAAAAGGTAAAGAATAGACTAGGGTTTAAAGGGGATTCTGAATCTATGTTGAGGCAGTAGATTGTAGTTCAAATTCTAAATTTTTAATGTACAAATTTAAGGTTCATCAAAACATAAAAGTTATAGATAAATATGTTAATTTAATTTCTGCAAAAGGAATTGTTGAAATTTGAGGTGAGGGAAGAGTTATTAAGCAAAAACTGTGACTGACTCATAATCAGAATTTCAAAAAATTTGCTACTATATTTTTATTGTACAGAACGTTAGATGCAAAATTATAAGAACTATTCAACATTAGATGTCTTATATATAGGCTTGTAAAATGGTTTTTCAATTTGATTTGAGGTTTATGAAATATTGGTTCATAAGTATCACCTGCCATAATTGACTGATAAATAGAACATAAGCTATTGAATTCTATTGATATGAGGATCTTATATTCTGAATTAGAGAAAGTGTTAAACATGAAAGATGATCATTTATATGTTATATAAATTTATATAAAATGGTTTTGTAATTGGATGAACATGAAATTAATTATATATATGGAAATAGGATCTGTTCGGACAAGGATTTCAAGACAGTAGTTTAAATTTGAAAATTCATTAATAATTATACAGTAGACCAAATAATCTGAAATTTAGATATGTTATAATACTATATATTTATTTTCAATTGAAAAAATAATTACAGTAATTGGATAAGTATAGATTGAGTTATAGGCCAAATAGTAGAGACTGCTGGAATATGATGATAGGACAGAATAGGGCTAGTTGTAAGGCTAAGTTTAAATTGACACCATAAATTGTGTAATAGTAAAAATAAGGTAAATTTTGGATATGTTAGAACTTAATATGTCTAGTTTAAGTAGGAATAAGAATTGAAGTAAATGGATAAATGTAGAGAGAGATATATATAATGAAACATAGGCTGCCAGTAAAGGTTCTTTATAGACAAAACCTAAAACTTGGAAATTAGAGGAATTTTCTTTAATATAAGTGTTAGTAGTACAATTTAATGTTAAATAGTATATAAATTAATATTAATTAAATATGTAGAGTCAAGAATAAATAAAGGACTGATGAAAACTGAAAAATGCAAAGAAATAGAACCAAGGAAAAGGAATGGAAATGTGAAGTGCTCAGTGAGGTGAGTAATATACATACTATTTTGCTTGACATTATCTTCAAATTAAATTATTGAAATTGCCATGCAATTTTATTGTTGACCGATAATACTAATTGTATGATCCATGATTAATTTCATGCCTTTTTATAATCCCAAATGATTCCTTTTAAATGAATTGGCATGATTGGCCTAATGCTCCATGTATTGAACCCTTGGAAGTGCTTAAGTTATTTTTTATACCTAATGATTAAGCACTATATGCATGGCATTAATGAAATAACAGAAGTTTTAATGACATTGTGTACAATGGTTTAATGATCGTAACTAGGAAGGGGTTAAGGTCCTAGACATATGGTCTGATCAATCGTATGAGTAAATAGCATACTGTCGGATTGTAGCCTTTGCCTAAGTGATCTATAATGATTTTGTCATTTTATGATATGATATGCTATGAATTTTTAATGCCAATGTGAAACCGAATCTATATGTCAAATGACTTCAACTTTATGAACTTTTAATTGATTAATGAACCCATTATTATTGTATATTTTATGCCATCATTATCTTCCTTGTAAGCAATGCCCTCACCTAGCTTTACAAGTAAGATAATATGTGTATTACTCACTGAGTATTATATACTCATCTCGTAATTTATTATTTTTCAGGAACAAGGTTGTAGTGGTGGTTGTTTCCTAAGTCATCATTTTCTCCGGCTTGGGACATCAAAAACTTCAATGTAATTATTTGTTTTGAGAAATCATATTTATATAGTCTTAGAGCTCTATGGTACTGTTAGGTAGGTATTTGTGTGAGTATATGAATGTTTTACTTCATGAAAGTTACAATTGTAATAAAATGTGAATAATGTGAATAAGTTAATGAAGTAAAGATTATAGAAGTGTTATGAATATTTTAATGAATTGTGAAGTTGAGGTTTAAGGATGGGATAAAATTAGGAGTGTAATTTCTATGCAGGTTGTGTAATGTGATGAATATGTCATGGGATTAGAGTGAAAATATAGGGAATACTTTAGTAAAATTTATGCAAGAGTAATAATTTTCAAGTAGAATTTGAATATTAAATAATGGTTTCAAGTATGAAGGATTGTCAAGTTTAACTGGTTCTACGAGTTTTCAGTAACCTTAGGTCCACCTGTGCCCTAGTATAATACCCAATAATAAATATTTGATTTTTATTTTTGTTTTATTTTCATTTCTGATTTTTTTGAGATGTTGTGGATAAATGTTTTGGAGAAATTTCAAAATTCTTGGTATGCAAGAATAACTTGATGAGTTAGTTTTGAGACTTTAAAGGAATAAATTAGAAAAGTGTAAATCATGTGAGTTACAAATTTTTATTTAAGAATCTGTAAAATTGTTTTGGAAATTTTATGTATGTAAGGAGATATATTCCTTAACCAGAATGTCACGGCCCAATTTTAGACCATGACGATCTTAGGGTACGAGTAATGCCAAGGTGACCAGTACCTCGAAGAACCCATGCATTTACTTTAACTTAACTTTTACAATTATTACTTAACCTGTGATACATTTTAGGTGATAATTTTTTTTTTAAAACATCTGAATATTCATATAGAAAAACTGACGAAGTTTCCTTTGTAACTCTGATTTAAGCTATCCGTAAAACATAAAAATTGCAATTCCAATATAGCATAAACATATCAATATAAGTCTTAAATACGACTTAAATGATGATATATAACATTATGAAGTTCAAAGAAAGAGTTTGGCTCAATATCAAATTTTTGTCCGCAGGGGCCTAGTTGCGCCATCGCAACTGGCACCCTAAATTACGGGTCTGTTTCTCATTTTTCAGGCACTTTCTGGTTTGCCTTGAAATCAATATTTACATGGCATTTTCTTTATACCAATAACAAATAAATATATATAATAGACAATTGGGCTTGGTTTCATATCAAAAAGCCTTTTAGAATAAATTTTATAGCAATTCAAAGTTTATGCCAATTATAGGCATTTCGGTAGCTCTGTTTTAGGTCATATTGGCAAATCTGCCCAAAAGTGGATCATTAATGGTTTTTAATCAATGATATCATTTCATATGCATAAATGCATGACTTATAAATGAACAATGCATCAATCATATATATAGATTCACCTCTATCAAAAATTCCCAAATAGTACTCCAAACAGGCCTAGTCAGCCCGTGACTCGCCGTCCACAGCCCTAGCTCGGGACGATTCTCTTATAATAACTAAATTACTCTTATAAGACTTATAATCATTACTATCCATATCAAAACACATATCACTTCATATTATAGCATATTAACACACAAAAGCACACATTATACACATACTGAACATCAAAGGCCCTATATTACCTTTTTAACACTTTTCAAATCTTTCATGCGTCAAATGAATTTCTATCATCATATTTCATTCACATTACACATATTCATCATTATAATGCTAAGTTATGAACTTCCAAACACTTAGCTTAATAATTCATACCAAACATACCACACATTTTAAGTATGCTTTCCAATCACTTATACCATTCAATCTTTCCACATTTAAACTTATACATTTCAATCATTTATGTCATTATATTATATTCAAACCTTACTTCCTCATTTGCATTAACCTAACACCTTAAAGTAACAAAGTCCACATTGTTCCACTTTAATGGAAATCATTCCATTCATAAATTTTTCAACACCAATTAAACATACAACATATATATACACCAAATGCATAACATTCATTCATATATACCCATCATTTATCAAAACATCATTCATCATTAAGCTCCTCAAAGTTTTGGCCAAACCAAGAATGATTCCAAATCAATTCATTTCCATCATTTAGCCATCAATTCATGTTAAACACATCAAATA